>JANHZU010002739.1:27503-56926 GCA_032468055.1 Acrochordus granulatus | reverse complement strand
CTTTATTAAAAGTTTAATAAGAACATTGTATTTTAAACTTAGAATTCTAGATAATATATTTTCCAATATTGTTAACACCATACAGTATGCATTCAATCTTATGCATTCTCAAAACATTTTACAGGGGAAAAAATGGAAAAAATAATGTATGAGCAATTGTACACTCGTTTGCATTACCATAGAATAAAAATGGTAATTTAAGAAAAAGATGTGATTTCAAATTGTGTGAGGAGAATTAAAACATTTTGAGAAAGTTTGCATAATTGAAATTCACACTAAAAGTCTGTTAAATATGAATAGTAAGCTACATCAATAAAAAAGTGTACCATTCCCATTAAAATTTAAAATTATACCTGTAGGAAAACATGACTTCTTTAAAATGAAACGTTTTTATTCTGCACAATATTCATCATTCATAACATGCAATAGTATGTACAAAAATCTTAAATAACTCAAATTCTATGGAATTTTAATTTTGCTGAGTGATATGTTTCCTCTAAGATAGTTGTTTTCAGATAAAAATAGTAAGTGTAATATCCATGTATATAGTGTATCGTGCTATTTTTTGAATGTGACATTTTATTACATAATTAAGTAGAAATTAACAGTTTTTGTTGATCTAAATTCCGATTAACTGCTGCCCAGGAATGGATCCCATTTGTGTACTTTTGCTGACTTTCATACTCCAATCCCAAACTGGGAAGGACATACAGAATGTTCCTGGGTTTATGATGATGGATTAGAGGCTTTTTCTCTAGTATTTAGCATATTCCAAGCACAACCAAGTTGTTCTACAGACAGCACTTCTATAGACAGCAAATGCAAAGATGCACAGTAATAATTGCAGCTTATCATTTTTCCTGAAATCAAAAAAAGTGAATTGTGCATGGGAATATAATTTACTTTCTATTTAGTCTCATGGCCTTATCATGCAGTTTTTAAAAATGCCATATATTAAATTGTTCAGCTTTATTAATTTTTTTTCCTTTTAAAGGGAATTATGCAGCTGATTGGGGCATGGTGGCCAAGTGGTTAAGATGCTGGGCTAGTTGGCCAGAAGGTTGCTGCTTGGCATTTCGAGACCCAAGTGTAGCTGCATAATAGGATGAGGTCCCATTACTTGCTTCAGCTCCTGCCAACCTAGCAGTTCGAAAGCATGTAAAAATGCAAGTAGATAAATAGGTGCCACTTCAGTGGGAAGGTAATAGCATATGTGTGCTTTGGTGTATAGTCATGTGACCACAGAAGCATCTTCGGACAAACGCTGGCTTCCTCAGCTGTGAATTGGAGATGAGCACTGTCCCCTAGAGTCAGATGTGACTAAGAGAAGACACCTTTAAACCCATGAAGTTTAGTAGTATGAAAAACAAAAATCTACAGCAGTTGTCCTTACATTCCATGTAAATCTGAACAGATGAAAATCAATTCAATGAATGCTTTAAATTGTAGACTTCAAAGCAGCAAATAAAACAAAAGCAACAAAGGTCCAGCAAGCAAATTTAAAGGATGTGCCATTTAAGTATCCAATTTTAAAAGTACTTAAACTGGCTATGGTTATTCTCAATACAATCCAATGACATTTAATTTTGGTCCACTTTTCCATTGAATAAGGCATTCCTGCCATATGGCAACTATTCCTTTAAAATTGTTTTATAACTAATTTGAGATCACTGTTACTAGAAACAGTTTCTCCACTAAATGTTTTCCTCTCTCCTATTTAATTATTTTTGCATATTCTCCCACACTTTAATTTCTTTTTACCTTTTTTTCCCCTCTTGTCCAGTATATCTCATCTACATTTTTTGTTGATCTAAAATGTAGAATTTAAATCCTGAACAACATATCCTTCATGCTGAAAGCACTCCTGGTTGCTAAGTAGCAAGAAGCAAAGCAGAGGAGGTTCTGTCCTGTTTTCTCTGGTACTCTGAAAGTATTTCAGATCAGAGGAATTTAGCCATGGTAGCTATTTGTTGAAACTCCCATTTCAAAAAGCTGAATAGGCCAAGTATGCCTTTTGATTATTTTTGAATTGTTTAATCCAATGTATTGCTTTCCATCTGTCTCCATTTATTTTAACTTTCACCATTGTCAGTATGAACAATAGAATTAGTGAAAAATGGACTTATTACATGATAATTATTATTTAATGAAAATGTGTGTAGGTACACGCATGGGCAATCATGAAAAAAGAAAGAAATGGATATAAGTAGAAAATAGCAATTCATGTCCCACATCCCTTGACAGGATAATTTAATAGTCATTTATTAATTTTGTAAGCCTGCCAAGTCCAAAAGACTGAGGGCAGTGAGAGTACACTGTTGCTACGATAGACCTGTCTCTGCAGCATGAAGAGAAACATAATTAGAAAAATGATGCATTTGAAATTGTAATCAGGAGTTAGTACTGTGTAATACAACAAAGATCCTAGAAAACCAACGCTGCTGATGTCGATCATGTACAGTACGGTCCGCATTTTCCTATTTGTATTCTAAACCAATTTTTTTTGTTAACAGTTTTAAAGCCTTACTGTAGGATTTTCTTAGCTAAAAAAATTAACAAATGTTTTTTAACAATCCTAGTAGCTACAGCTTTTGTGCAATTATAGTTTTCAGAGCTGGATTTGCTCCACCTTTAATTAAGTTTTTAGTACTGATCCATGGAATTATATGTGGCATTGCATTTCCATTAAGAATTTTTAAGTTTTAAAATTTTAAGATTTAAAAATAGAAACATTGCTTTAAAAAAGGCCAGGCATTCTGCTTTTAAAGTTAATTCTAGGAGTTGTCTCATAATCCCTAGGATTTTTATTAAATGATAAAGATAATTCTACATTTTTTGGACAAATCAAAATGTAGGTGAGTATAATGTATTACATGTTTTTAGTATCATACCTTTTGAGTTATTAAGTAAGTTTTGAATAATATTCTGATTATAGAAAAGAACACAGATAAATGACACATTTTTTTCTCTGAGAATAGGAATGCTTCATCTGGTGGCTATTTTGGGTATTGCAGTTCATACAAATGTGTATTCTGATATCGTCTGTTTTTCTGTTCTGTTTAATGAAATAGGTGCTTCTGTCGATATGTTGCTGAAAACCATGTATTGAATTACACCTTATTTTAAAAAAATATTCATGTGAAAATAGAATATGAACTATCAAGTTATCACATTTCAGGATGGAAGGAATGAGGAAAAAGACAGGAAGGAAGGAACGAACGAAGGAAGGGTTTTCTGCAGTGAAATTATGTTAAAAATCAGGTATGTTAACTTTTAAATTATATAGAATGCTTGGAAAGCAGGCACCATACGTTGTAAGTTATGAACAAATTATACTTGAAGGAATGTGCAAACTGTTTAAAATCTTTCGGTCCTGATAGAATTATAAAAGAAAGCATAAATAGCCTCAATTGTGATTGTGTGCTGCCAAAGCCAAGCCACTCTGTGCTGAGACCACGGAAGCCCAGAGACGCAGGCATTTCTCACCTAGTGTTTTCCCCTAGGAGGAAAGCAGGAACATCACCCTGTAAATTAAGGCTGGAGTCAGAGATTCAGCTCTCATCTCCAGAATCATAACCAAAAGCAGAGAACTGTGGGCACCATTGTACAAGAGGAAGGACGTGAACCTGCTTTCCACCCCTTGGGTGCCTGGCTGAGGCAAGAGGCGGGGGGCCTTCGGTCCCTTTGCCTGACCTTTATGGGACTCTCCAGGCAAGAGAAGCATCAGACCAGATGGATTCATCAGATAATGTCAAAACCTATACTTGAGCTCAGCCCTCTTACAACTGGGCTCTAAGCTAATTCCCTTGCCTCTGCTCATGGAATAAGGCCATGTTTCACCCCAGAGTTCCTAAGTCTGGTTTTACACAATAGGTTTGGTGAAAGCAGACTCACTTCATTCAGGAGAAGCCATGCCATCATCTGCTTGTAATAAGCAGAAGGAGGCAACTTGTATGAATAGAATGCCTCCCTCTCCTGGAACTTTCAGACATCCATGAACCTGGACTGAAAGGTGTTCCCCATTTCCCACTGAGTAGAAACGTCTAGGAAAGGGTTGAATGGCATCTAAGTAGAATTCTAGCTCACACACATTGTCTTGGCTGCAGCATTTTTTATTATATTATTAATTTATGTGGTCTATGATCATAGTAAAGATTTGATTTGATGCTGAGGCAGCAGTAGTCCTGCTGCATGCTTAGAAGCAGCAACAATACTGCCATAATTCCTAATTCCTCCCTACTTATTTAAGTGATCTCGTTGCTTTGCTGGAAGAACTTTTTGCAGTCTCTTTGAGGGATCTCTGTTGCAAGCCTTTTATTTTGGATGTTCAACAAGGCAAGCTGCAGTCTTCCAATCATGAGCCATGTACCCATTTCTCCCAAAGAGCTTGGATTTTGCTGGGAGCAAGAGCAGATTCAAGTTCCCTAGGACCAGGATTAAACTCCTTGGGAACAAGTGCCCCATAGAATTTCAGGGGACACGCTTTGAAATAAAATTACCAGTGGAACATTCCTCAGAAATGATTATTAAGGCATCTTTGTGCCACAGCAGGCAGGACATGGAAATTACCCATTTGTCATTAGGATAATACATATCATGAAAAACATAGAGGAACAGAAATTTCATTTAAAAATGCATACTAATTAGGAGTAGCTTTTCCATTAGGTAAAGTAAGATGGCCATCTCTGTTGGCATATGCTAAGAAGCTCCAAACAGAAGTAATACAGTATGTTATATGCTGTATAATTTGGTCAGGGCTATTTGAGCTGAACTGATTCCTTTAAATGTAGTGGAAGGAACTATGGCATGAAAGAAGATGCAAAAGATACTTTGGTTAGTCTATCCAGCTTTTGTACAAGGAGTCAAGTATGGTATTGAAAGGGTTCTGTTCTGTTCTGCATAAGGCAAACCAGGACTAGTGATTTGAAGAGAAAGGCATTGGAAGAAACAAAATGTTTGTCCCAAGAATAATGAAGTATACCAGATTGTGCCAGAATTCAGGAAAACCATTTGATAAAAAAGATCCAGACAGAATTTTACTGAAAATCACCACAGCTCAACAATACACACAACTCTGAAGTTCCGTAGTAATATTGATGTTCAAGTTTTCTTTGCTGCTTTTCTTCTGAAAAGTGATGGATAAAACCTTGTGCATGTCTTTCAGTGTTTACTGTCAACACACATAAGGAGTGTTACTCCGGAAATATATTACCTTTGTTGTCCAAAGTGTTACTGAACATTTTTAAAGAAACATTTTATAGACATATTTTCCTAATAAAAGTAAAAGGGAGTGTTAAAGAAAGAACCATTCTGCCTATGAAATATTATTAATTAATTATTGTTTAAACTTATGAAATGCTTGCTAGATTGGCAAATACAGAATCCTATATCCTGTACTGAATATATGCAACCAAGATATAATATATCTAGGGACACATCTATTATTAATTTGGCAAGTTAAACTTAATGGTAATTCTTTATTTATATTTGCTTAGATTTGGCAGATAGTTAAATAAAGTACAAATAGCAACCTGAGAATACAGAAAAACATCAATCTCTTCCTGCCAAATGCTACATTTCTAATTAGTCAGAAAGGTGAAATGACTAGTGACTTTTCTACTTTTCAGTCTTAAATACGGTGCACTCTGTCATTATCTTACAATATACATCATTGTCTGATTGATAACTTTACACTTCTTTTCCTGGATACACATTCTTTTTACATACAAAACTTAAATAGTTGAATTTGGCATTTCTTGTTAGTTCTTTTGAAATATTTTTTAAACAGCCCAGAACATTTCTAGTGACAGTTCAAATAGAATTTAACACTCAGAGATGAATTATAACAAGAAGAGCTCATCTCTTTTGTTTGCTTCACGTTCAAAGTAGATATTTTAAATCAGTAATTAAATACAATAATTATTGCAGACTTGTTATTCAAAAAGGGTTCATGCTTTAATTTTAAGCATACAATATCACCATACCACATCCAACTCATATACTCATTGTACTCTGATCAGGCAGCCGCTGTAAGAACAGCATATGGAGACACAAAATGGGTCAGAATTGGAAAAGACACTTGGTAAGGTTGCATCCTGTCACCTGTACTTTTCAACATACACATAGAAATAGCTATGAGAAATGTACATTTGGAGGATTCTACCATTGGGGTTAAAATCAGTAGGAGGAACATCAGCAACCTCCAATATGCAGATGATACAACATGGCTTGCAGAAAGCAAGGAAGATCTGGAGTGTCTAAGCCTGAGAGTCAAAGATAAAAGCAAAAAATTTGGACTGAACTTTAACAACAAGAAAACAAAGATAATAACAACTGCAGAAAATACACAGGTCAGAGTGCAGATCGACAATGAGACCATAGAAACAGTAAAGGAATTCAACTTCCTGGGCTCTAAAATAAACCAAAATGGTGACTGCAGTCTTGAGATCAGAAGATGTATAGCATTTGGAAGAACTGCAATGTCTGGCATGAATAACATTTGGAAGAGTAAAGATATCAACCTCTCTATCAAATGCAGATTTAGTCAATGCAATACTATTTACAATTGTTACTTATGGATGTGAAACTTGGACTCTGAAAAAGGCAGATGGATGAAGGGTGGACCCTTTCAAACTATGATGCTTTTACGCATTCCGTAGACTGCAAAAATCACAAACAAATAAGTCCTAGATTGGGTCTCACCAAAAATATAACTTGAAGCCAAGATCACCGAGTATAAAGTTTTTATATTTTGGCCATGTCATGCAAACTGACTCACATGAAAAGTCAATCATGTTGGGAGTAATCAGCAGAAAAAGGAGAAGGGGTGGCTTAGCACTTGGTGGCTGGACATTATAAAGGATGACACCGGGTTGGCCATGGTAGATCTGAAGGAGGTGTTGAGACAGAGGGCATGGAGAATGCTGATCCATAGTTGCCAAGGGTTGGAAATGACTGAATGGTTGATGATGATAATAATGATGCAAACAAAAGGAGGAAAGAGAATGAATGACAGTGAGTGAGTGACTAAATGGGTTAGTTGAGTGAGTGTGTGTGTCAGTGAGAGAGAGACACTTAATTGCACACATAGCCTACTGACAAGTAGTAGGTATTCCATCAATACTGACTCTGTGGTTAATGCAGGACCAATTACTAGGATATCTAAAAAATACTTACAAGAGCTTGAAATAAAGAAGATGTTTGGTTTCATGGGGCCATCAAGGTTCAAGGACTTGAACAATCCTAGTTCTTTTGAACTTCAAATATGCATTAACTCAGCACTAGAAGGGTCAATATTTTCTTAATGTAGTAAGAAGAACATATTGTCTCCTGTTAATTCATCTTCTTATTATATCTGCAGTGGTCAATCAGATAACAACAAAACTTGAGCCCAGAAATTCTCTCTTGCTATTGTTTCCAGCAGCTAATAATTAGAGTTAACATATATCTGATCCTGGAAGTGGTGATTGTTACTATTACAGACTGATTGGCCATGAAATTGCCTGATACTCCTTTCAATTGGTTCAAATTGACAAACTTCATGTACTGTGATATTAATTTCAATAGTTTATTCATTGTACAATGAAGTGCTTTCTTTTGTCTTGAATCTCAACTTCATTATATGACCTTGTACTTTAATGAGTAAAAAAAGATATGAATCTTGTTCCTGATATGCTTTCTATAAATACTCCTATCATGTGTTTTCTCATTCACTTTTTTCCTTAGACTAATAAGCCTTCACTTTCTAACACTTCTTTTTAAGACAATTGTCTTCATAATGTTAGAATTTTGTATTAGCATATATTCTTTTTGAGAAATTGTACTGTACATATTTCAAATATATGTGAAAGTTATTGTTTTAATAAACATGCAATCATAGTTACTATTTTATTTACAGTTCCCTTGTGAATTAACCCTGCCATAGGAATGTGTTTCTTTTTTTGCAGCTATATGCTGAATAGCGGTTTGATCAAGCAATACTCCAAGATCATTTTTTGATCAGTTATTTTCAGTTGGGAACTCCTTAAATTATGCAATCATGTACCTGAAAACTACTGAAATGCACTAGTTTCCTGTACTCTTTGCTGTCCAAGAATCTTTGAAGAAGAAAACCCCACACGAGACAATACATTTTCCACACCAAGTACTTGAGAACACACAGAATTGTTTTTTGAAAATAATATATTTGAGAGACACTAGTTAACCTCCTTGATCACTTGAAAAAGTGTGATCTAACAGAGTCCTCATTTTTATACATCTTCATATGCATACCTTCCCATCCACACATTCACACCCCATCTGCTAATGCATGATTCAGATTAATTTGGCCTTTGTGACCCTGTATCCCTCCCCCTCAGTCCCTAAGTGCCTTTAGCAATTTGTTTTATCAGTGATTGCCATGCAGAATCCAGAGGGGTTGAATTTGTGCGATTACAGTTGCTCTTTGTTGCAGCAGTTAACAATTGTTTGTCACGCTTCTTAGTCAAAAGCCAATCTGATGTTTCAATATGATTGTTGGGTTTTCAGAGTTGATCTTGTGGCCAGTTACAAGGACATGCACTGATATGGCTGATGAATTCTCTATCTGTTCAAGTTCCACTACTGACTTGACTTTTTTTTTGCTCAGTCTTTTGTATTCTTCACATCTTGTGGCTAACAACCTGGAGAATTCACCAACATATGACATGTCACATGATCCACAATAGATATTGTAGACTAATTTCCCATGGTGTTAAGTGGAAGGCAATTGTTGAGATGTGTTAAATGGCTGGCTAGTTTGCATTAGCCAACTATATTGGCTAGTTTGTAGTAGCCAACTATATTGGCTAGTTGGAAGCTAAGAATGAAACACATATGTTGCCGTGGTTTAGGATTCTATGGATGGCTTCACTAGTGTGCCTTTCATAGGGGATGACAATATTTGTCTTCCATTCCCACTTCTCAGAGGGTTCATCAGGTTGAATCTCTGAAGGGTTGGTCTTTTCCTAGCATTGTACAAGATTCTTTGGGGTAGAGTTTTAACAATTGTTTCTTATTGTCACTTGTGATAGGGAATCATGCATTAGTATGATAGAATGTGAATGTGTGGGTGTGCAGGTATGCATATGAACTTGTATAAAAACAAGGATTCCAGCTCTGCTGAGTTAGATCACACTTTTGCAAGTGAGCAAGGAGATTAAAAAACAATTCTGTGCGTTTTCAGGTACTTGGTATGTAGAACTAGAAACCACAGACTCAAATTTATTTTCAACATTTATGACACAATATAATTTAACAATTATACATATAACAATATGAGACAAAAAAAATTAAAAATTCATTTCGGGAAATGAATGTCCTGATATCCTGTATATCAAAGGTTCTTACCTTGAGGCCGTCAAATGATTAAAAATAAAAGTTATTCCATATATGAATTGTGAAGAATTATATTGAATTTTAATTAAATGGCAATAACTTTAAATTACTTGATGACAGACCCAAGGGAGCACAGATCAAGACTGACAGCACTGATCTGCCAAGAACTGAGATCTTCAGATACCTTAGATCACAGCTGATAGCAGCTTGATGCATGAAGTCACTTCACTGCACACCTACAGTGCCTGACTGAAATGATGCACATCAGGAATCACCTGTGACAAGAAGATCAATGACAGCCTAAAATAGAAGGTACCACACCATTGTCCACCCAGGCATGCTGTATGGCCTGCAACAAATGATGCAATATGTCACCTCAGCGTCATGGAGATGAAGATGCTGCATGGATCTTCAGCATCATGCATCATGACCATTCACAATGACAACATTCAGCAGAGGTAAGGTGTCATTCCAATCGCTGACAGGCGATGCAAATCCTGGCTGCAATAGTATAGCCACGTTATGCATGCTGACAATAAGACACTTGACAAGAAAGGCCCCCTACTAGAGGTCAGTGGCAAGCAGATGAAGGACTGTCTGAAGCAATGTTGGTTTGACATGTTGCAGAAAGACCTAAAAATTGCCAAGGTTTACTCTGACCAGGACCATGACTGTATCAAATGGTGCCAGCAAATGGGTACAGCAGACCCCACCATGGGGCAGGACAAATGCTTAATAGGAAAAGGAGATAACATTAAATTTAGCTAGTGAACCCACCCCAAACTTTTCTCACTATAACTGTAGTCTTGTATGTTATGCAAACACCATGGATGACCTTTGCATATCCTGCTACATAATTATTTGGACTCTATGGAATGTTAGAATAGTAGTTGGAGTGGATATGCAGAGAATTGCACAAAAATATTTCTTTAGAACGAATAAGAGTGAGTACTAAAATGTCATAAAAATGCTATTAAATAATCCTTCCGAAAAGAAACAAGTAGATTATATCATTTATTAAAAACCCATAGGCCATACCTAATCATCAAGATGAAACTTAGTATTCTAAAGAGATTCAACAATATTTAAAAGAAGCTTAAGGATGTAAACAAGGTTAAGAGCTTTTAATCTAATCCTTTTCTTAATCTAATAGGTTCTATCTGTCAAATAAATTAATTCAATTTTAGTGCATTATCAATCTCTGTGCAGTCTTTCACAATAGATGAAAAACATTCTATACTTGTCTCAATGTATGTGAGTGTGCAAAGCAGTGTTCCAAACACTGATCAGAACATATGCTGTAGTGAAGGGAAATAACGTTGTCAAGTCCTTTGTTAATTTTTTTCTTCATATTTTCATTTCAATTTTTTTTACACAAAACAGTAAAGCAGTGGGATCTGAAATACAAAACAATTGCTGAATAGTCCAGTTTCTAAATTTCAAATTGTAGATATTCATCCTGTCTTCATGTAGGTCGCTCAATTTACACTGACTTCCTTTCCACTTTAAACAAAACTCCATGATTAATCTAATTAGCTACATAAAACAAGATATATAAGTATCTTTCCAATCAAGAAATCAGACTGTTGTTATGTTTCATTAAAGTAAATGTAGAAAATCCCAGGTGGGAATGATATATAATAGAAACAATGAAATCTAGAATAATATCAAAATATTAAAAAGTAGGAAAACAACATCAAGAATTATTAGACTGTAATTTTGAACATTCCCAATCAATGATAATGCTTATTAGAGCTGATGGGTATTTTAATTTAAAATACCAAGAATCATACATTTTTCCACTGAATAGAAAGACAAGGTAATTGTTATGTTATTATAAAATAAGAAGGGGTTCTTTAGGCTGCCACATCCAATCTCTTGCCTGCCGAGTTCATGAATCCAAATTAAAGCAACATTCAAACATAGCAATGTATTTTCTATCCATCAGCAATAGGTCATTGGTTCCATGATTAAATTGCTTTTATTATTTAGAGGATGGTTTTTTCCTATTATTCACTTAGAATATCCCTTCCTGTAACATATGCCCATTATTTTATGTTCTGTAGTAATAAACAACTGTCCTTGATGATAGAAATTATGTTTTGAAGTCTAAAAGATATATCATAATCATCATCATCACATCATCTACACCTTGTTTGAAATCCTGAAAGAAAGACAGGATATGAATTTAGCAAGACAACTAATAAATATATAAACAAAATGCTCAGTCATATTCAGTTTAAAATCAATTACAAGATCTGTTTTACAACTAATATTACAAAATGTATTCCTAATCCTTATTCTATACTTTTTTCATTATTTCTCTTTCCTATGTAAAAACTGGATTTTTGAATGTAAAGTTCATTCTATTAACTTTTAGTTCATTTCTCTAATAAGATTTTTTATGTTTAATCCTAAAGTATTAGCTATCCTGCCCAATTTTGTGTTAATAATAACTTCCTTTGTCCAAATCAAAGGTAATAAAAAAGTTGACCAGTTAAAGGATGAAATTCTGCAACATCCCACTTTAATTCAAGCAGGCAACAGTGATGAGCACTCTGAGTACAATGTTTGAGTCAGCTACAGTATGTACTAACTTAATTTTATTGCACTCTAATTGACATTTAAATTTGCATGCTCATCTGAATGTCATGTTAAAATGCTTAATGCTGCTAAATGTTTTCTAAATCAAGGCATATTATGCCTTTGGTGTCCCCAAATCTATTATTTTAATTTGTTTATTAAAAGTTGAGATGCATTTATTAATCTTATCATTAGGCAATGCTGACATCTGATAATTACTTTATTATTTTCAAAGCCAGCCTGCCAGCCTGCCAGCCTGCCAGCCTGCCTGCCTACCTGCCAACCTACCTACCTACCTACCTACCGATCCATCCATCCATCCATCCATCTGTCCATCCGTCCATCCGTCTATCTGTCTGTCTATCTGCCTGCCTGCCTGCCTGCTTGTCTATCTGTCTGTCTGTCTGTCTATCTATCTATCCATCTATCTGTCTATCCGTCTATCTGTCTATCCGTCTATCTACCTATCCATCTATCTACCTATCCGTCTGTCTATCTATCTATCTGTCTGTCTGTCTGTCTATTTATCTATCTATCATCTATCTATCTATCTATCTATCATCTATCTATCTATCTATCTATCTATCTATCTATCTATCTATCTATCTGTCTATCTATCATCTCATATATATGGCTGCCCAACTTTAAAATTGTAGTTTTAACAGTTTGTAGACTGTTGGAGGTCTACAAACAACAAACAGCAAGAAAACAATACAGTTAAAACAATAATAAAAATTACTAATAGAATTAATAAGTAGAAAATTTATTACCATCAGCAAGTCCTTTCATATTTCTTGAGTATAATTCACCTGAACTTGGGCATTTAAATTATCTGGTAATAAATATGCATTGCTTGATCATATTGCTTATCCTTATTGATGAAAAATTCAGCTTCTCTCCATTTGTCTAAGGATATCTCAAGAGATTATCTTGAAGACACTTCTGGGCTATAGATGTCACTATTGGTTAAAACATGGAAGCAAACTTTTCTGTTCTCTTTCTGTATACTTGCTAAGGGTAGTTTGATCTCCTATGGTTAAAAAAAGAAAGTTAATTAAATGTGTAAAAGTTCCAGTAAGATTGCTGCAAAGTCAAATCAGTCTTAGACCTAATACCCACCATGCAGAAGTCTCATGCTCCAGTTGTAGCAGGAAGCAACAACTAATTTTCAGTTCAGACCTCTATGAATCCATGGATTCATGGATCAGTTATAGCAAAACATTTTTTCCATTGTGTGATATGAAAATATTTTTACTGTTAAATATTTTAAGTTCAAGATTGCTTTATTTTTATTTTAAGCCTGTGTGTGTCTGTATAGCTACTGCTTGAATGTCTTGTTTTATATCAGCCTCCCAAGTAAACTAGACAAGATAAGCTAATTCTGCTTTATTCTAAGGATGCAGTAATAGAATATTGTGAGTTTTGAAATAAATCTCCCACTCTTTCTTTTTACGGCCTCATTAGTTACTGGAGATCCTTTCTAAGTTTCTTTCTCTATCAGTTACTCAGTTATGGGTTCCTTCCCCTGATCCTTCCCTAGGCAGCATCTCTCTCTCCCCCACCCTGCCTCCCTTGTCTTGCAAGGTCATTCTCACATTCCATTACATTTTCAAAGAACTAATGCCATTTTTTTGCACTAAAACTATTCCCAAGGTATAGTTCTTTCAGATTTTATTAACCTGTCAGTCAAGCCATTGACCAGACAGATTTGTTTGTATTAATCTTGAAACATGAATATCATAGTACTGTACTCTGTTCTCAAAACACTCCAGGAGTTGACAACTCTAGTTATATGATAGCAAATTGAAATGTTTTCAGAAGAAAATATGTAGTTTTACAGCCTGGAAAAAAAATTTCCCCTCAAAAGAAAAAAAATTATCAAATTTATCTGAGTAGATCTGCCCCACAATATAATTTAATAAAAAGCCTCATATCACTGTTTCATCTATAAGTTAGTCTGGAGTTATGTGGCACAAAATAAAATTAAGTGACCAGATTTGTTTGAATTACAGAAGATCCTAATTGCTAATGATCAGTTTTTTGCCTTTGCATACATACTAGTTGTACATTTCAATGCCTCAGCTGCCACTGCATCAGCCAGATTACAAGTATTGCATGCATATTTACATGCATGCAATGATAGAAGAATTTTCTTTACTCTTAATACTACTTTTGTATTCTAAGTCTATCCTGTTCTAACCAAATATTCAAGTACTTTAAAGCCATCCTGTATTTCTTTAGATGACTTTTAAATTGCCAATAAAATAGCAGAAATTAAAACTGATCTATAGTGTAAATTCATATTTTGCAATAAAATGGCAATAGAGGTTAGCTGTATATTTTAATTCTTTTCTTCATAAATACTTAATCTGAGGGCAGATGAAGTTGTTGAGACTTGAGCAGATGGTTTCTAATGAGGACAAGATGAACCTTATTGGCACCCTGGTCACCTCATGAATCATAGCCAATAAATATAGGATTAATGCCTATCAAAATATCAGGAAGGAAAACAGGACTACTATTCAGTACAGTATACAAACTCTCTCTCCCCCACACATATCTATTTATGTTCCTTGTTACTTAGCACATATTCTGCCAATTCCTAAAGTTATAAGTCCAAAAGAACCAGAACAGACATTAGTTACTGTGAATAAATAATATTTCTTCAGATATGACTGCATACTTATTCTTGAGTAAAGCTGTTTCCACGTTCAAAAAAAGAACACAGTGAATATGGCAGATGAAAACATCTGGGCATTATTCCAATTGATTCAGTGCTTTTTTTCTTTTTTTGTTAACTTGATGAGTTCCAAAAACTGACTGACAATTAGATTACAATTATTTGCGGTTTGCTTGTTTTGAAGTTTCGAGGGCTTGAGGTATGTGTGTAAAATGAATAGATTTTCATATGAATGGATGGCGATGAAGAGACTTGAAAACAGAACTGAAATTAAGGATCTGGTGCAAAATGCTTATACAACACTGTATTTTGAAACATATTTACTTAATATTAATGAGATCCTTGAAAGTCTTCTAAACATCCATTAGGTAGTATTAGTATGAGAATACCCTTGGTTTGATTTTATTGGTATTGTAAAACCTGATCTAGGTTTTCAAGAATGCTACATTCTTTATGTGCTGAGTCTTCACAAAAGTGTGAGAAGAGTTAGAATGTGGTCTAGAAGTGATCTTTCCAAGTTGTTGGAATGTGTATGTGGTCTAGAAGTGATCTTTCCAAGTTGTTTCCTAATGTTATCTTGAAATTCACTGCCTCTTCATTTCTCTTGAAACCATGCTTTGGAACAACTTATATGAAAGGGCAGTTGAATTGCACTTTGAAAGTGAAATTCCTGCTGCTGTTGAGTAATCTGCTGAATTGTGAAAAACTAGCAACTATAATGATTGCTTCTCAGTAGTACTTAACAATTAAAGTTACTTAGCAGATTGGACAGCCTTTTCGGATTTTAACTTTTATAATTATCTGTTCTATTAGCAACTTCAGTTTGAAGGCACTTTGATGAAGAAACAGAACAGTCTCATCAAAAGATGTAATATATTAAATTTGGATTATGCCAGTGACAGGATGTTTAACATTTTTATTTGATTTCTTTTCCTGATGTGGTTCAAATGTACTTAGAAAGTGGAAGCTAAACTAGATTTATGACAGTCATCATTACCACAAAAATATTGATGACTTTACAATAGAAATCTTTAATTATAGCTCTTATCAGATCAGAAAGTATAATTTCCTCCTATATCTAATTATTCTAGCCTCTCTATGACAGATAAATGCGTATGATTAAAAAATGTGTCTCTCCAGACTCAAGAGTATTTTTCATACTTTTACTTTTTGCCAGCATTTTGCCCATTCCTTTGTTTACCAAACAAATTTTGCCACTTCTTGTTGAAAACTGTTTAATGTATTTATTAACTACATTTCTATGCAGCTTGGACCCCAGCAACTTACACATTGTTACAACTTTTGAAAAGAAGTAACAACACAAAAGCATAAAAACAAAGGCAAAATAATGGCAGAGAAAACAAATCAGGATGGAAAAGGAAGTAAGGAGTGTCAGTCATCATTATCTTGGATGAAAAACCTCATCTTCAGCACCCTTGAAAACACCTAGAGGATGGGGATTGTTCATATCTTGAATGAGAAGGGACAGCTGCTGCTACCAAACAAGTGTGCTTCTGGGGTCCTGATCTCGTCTTGTGTTATGTCAGAAATTCAGGAAGTAGGAAGGGGAATTATTAATTTAATTTAAAAATTTAAGAACTTTAATAGAAATATAAACTTATATAATTCTAGCCCAATGCCAGGCCACATTAATGGCAGAGATATTTCCAGTCATTCTTTGTGCATGTCGGTTCCCAGGGCCACTATAAAAGATGGATAGTTGTTTGAATAGTGCCGCATTCACAGTAAATGTCCTTGTCCCCAGGGAGAAATCCCCATTTTTCCATATTGTCTTTAGTTCTAGCCAAACCAGTGCACAATCTTTTTAAGCATCTCCAAGCCATCCACTCTTCCTCTGAACCTCAAGGCAGCTCCTCAAGTGGTTCTATCCAATTATAAAGGTGTTTTACTTGAGATTCCATCTTTTTAATCATTCTGTTTGAGGTGCAGTAGCAATCTCCTTGGTGCAGTCCAAAAAGCTCCTTCTTGATTTCAATCTTTTTGTAGAGGTACTTGGCCAATTAATGGGTGCGCCAGATCATATAACACCTTTTTATATTCCGCATCTTGTGCACACTCCTTCTAACATCTGATAGGACTCTGGGGTCCTGACATGTGGTATTGCTTTTTCAGTGGATCCCAGAGTATGCCAACCTTGCCAAATCAAACTGGCCAACAAGATACTATAGGAAGCAGGTGGTTACTCAAGTAATCAGGCCTTATGTCATGGGTGATTGCCCAGTGTTAATTGCTAACTGATTGTGCAAAGATGTAAAAAACTTTGTATATTGACATACATGGCTTCTTCGTCCTGCCCTTCAAATTAATGGATACTTGAATGGATACCGAATGAAAACTTTTTGTTTTGAAATTGAACAGTTGCCTGAAACTACCCTGAAATCCCTGGAGCCCTTAGAATGGCCCTTAACATTCGGTGTTGTTAAGGTAGCAGAAAACATCTTAACTCAAAGTATTGTTTGTCTTCTAGAGTCAGTTAGATTGGGTATTCTGATTTTTAGATAATAAATTGAAGAGCCATCTCTAGGAGTATCTTCCTTGTGTGGAATCCTGAGAGAACAGAGTTCCAGTTCATGTGGAATCGTTGGTGAGTACCCAGACTCTGCTACAAAAATACTTCATTTGCCCATAGATAATGGGCTGCTTCTTAGCAGTTCATCTTTGATGGCTCTTTGCAGAAATCTTTCTGCGCCTATTCTTTCAAGTTTGCACAAACGCACACACACCAAACACACAAAGGACATCATTTGTTAATGTCTTCTCTTTGTAGACATTGATAGGGCTGACCTATCAAACTTCAAACTTCCATGCTGCAGAGAGGGTATGAATGTTCAAAGAATATATATCAGCAACTTTTACAAGCAGCTTTAAATAGTTAAGGGCTGCACAAAGTTTGGCATAAAGGGTTGCTCAGAAATATATTTTCCTTTTGTGATGAAATGCCCATAAAAAAATGAATAAAAGAACCTTTTACTGAATTCTACTGAATTTGCTTCTACTTTTATGAAGTTTGGGAAATTTTATTTCCAATATAGGGCAACCAATTATGTGAAAGAAAAACAGTTATTAGCACTTTCCAAGAAAATAAAAATGTTAAGGAATGTAGGAAGCAAATCTCCTGAATTTATTGTCTGAAATATGACAGATTATTACATAGTAGATTTTATTTAATTCTGTTAAGGAATAAATTCAGCATCTTGTGAATTTCCCATAATAGTAGAAATCTTAAAAATGTGCTTTCCAAATCTCATTTAAGCTTGGCCCTAAGTTAGATCAGAGGGTTTTCAAATCTTGGTCTATTTAACGAATAGACCAAGAATAGTGAACTGGGGTCTGAAAAATGTGCGCATGTTATCAACAGGAAAGATTTAAAGAAAAAGCTTATTCTTTCTCTTTGCTGTTATTCATTGATGCAGAGATACAACCTGTAGATGGCACTCTTCACTTGCTGTAATCTTCTTTTAATATCAAACTCCACAAATGCATGGTCTTTCAAAAGAAGAAGTGTGCTATATAGCTCATGCTCGTATTTTAGGAAGTTTCTAAAGATTCCTTTAAAGATTCCAACCCTGATTGCTCATTGGAGGGGCAGATATTGAAGCTGAAGCTCAAATACTTTGGCCACCTAATGCAAAGAGGGTGAAGAAAAGACCATGATGCTGGGAAAGACTGAAGGCAAAAGGAGGAGGGATGAGATAGCATTATTGATGCGGTGGGTGTGGGTTTGGACAGACTCCAGGAGATAATGGAGGACAGGGAGGCCTGGAGTGCTGCAGTTCAAGGGGTCACAGAGAATCAGACACAACTTTGTGACCAAACAACAACAAATATTCCTTTAGTTCTAGCCTTTGTATACGACAGCAAAAGATGATCCAAGTGTCCCACTTTCCTTATAGTAAAACTGCCGCAGTGATCTCTCTCATTAAATGAGACTAAAGATGCAGCATGCAAGATTCAGTTGCTCTCCTTCCATAGGAAGAAGTGTATGATCCATCTAAAACTTATTCTTGCAGAATGGGGAAGGATAATTTTAAAAAATATTAATATAACTTTTAATAATTGAATGAAGGCTGAATAAATGAAAGACTAAGTAAGCAGTTTTTATATTTTCCAAAGGGCCATACATGTAACATCCAGTATTTTCTGTTGTCAGCAAATTCCCAGTTCCATTTTTACATACCTGAATTAAAGGTTTCACTTCTCTATATTTAGATATATATAAAGATTACCCTGCCAGTCGTGACCGACTCTAGGGTGTGGTGGTCATCCCCGTTTCCAAGCCAAAGAGCCAGCATTCGTCTAAGGACATTTCCGTGATCTTGTGGCTGGCATGACTAGATGCCAAAGGCACATGGACACTGTTACCTTTCCTGCCAGAGGAGGCAGTACCTATTTATCTACTTGCATTTGCATGCTTTCGAACTGCTAGGTTGGCGGGAGCTGAGGCAACACCAGGAGCTCACCCTGCTCCTGGCAATGCCGGGTTTTGAACTCAAGTTGCCAACCCGAGTGTCTTAACCGCTTGCACCATTGCATCTCTACATATTTGGGATGCTCTACCTCTACTATCTATCTATCTATCTATCATCCATCCATCCATCCATCCATCCATCCTTCTTTCTAATTTATGTATAGTATTTTTCACATTTTTGAACTCAATTGCCCATTTCCCTCAAAGGTTATATATATAACATTTTTAACTAGTATAGACATGTGGCATTTTTAGAAGATTATGGGAATGAAGAAATACCTGCAGACTTAGAGCTTTAGAATATGCATTCCCTACTTAAATAACGAGATGCAATTCTTAGAAATCATTGACAGACATTATTGTAATTGACATTTATCTGAATATTGGACATTCTCTTTATCCTTTACAATGCCTTTTCTATACTGAATTATGTGTAGGATCCTGCAAAATATGAGTAATGTAGCCACAACACAAAGGCAAATAGCTATAAAATCAGATAATCACGGTGAACTATCTTATCTACCTCCTTTTCTTTCAGAATTCTTTTCATACTTTTGATCTTTTGATTTCTCAGCCCAAATATTTAGTTCACCCTTCAGTATTACTTGGCAGGTGAGGTGAGCACTGTTCTTTTTAATACTGACAGCTTCCTCTGCAACAATCTCAGTAGCCTTTAAACAGCCTTTACCTAGTATTTACCATCTTACATTTGGCAGCTTCTTTAAAAGCCAAATGTGACAATATAACTTATTCCCAGATAAGCAGATTTCTTTTCCTCCCCTCCCCTTCCTTTCTTCTTTCCTTCCTCATAGCAGTATACTGTAAAATAAAGCACTAGTTGAAATTTATTACAAAATCTATGAGAACAAGTAAGCATAAATATTTTATCAAGAAACAATAAAATACAATAGTTATTAATTTCCCATCTGTACAGTATGAGAAGGAATAAAATAATAAGAAGTTGAATAGAGAAAGCTACTAATTACTTCTGCAAGACAAAATTTCTTAAAAGTAGGTGTTTTAGAAAGAGCATGCTTTGCTAAGCTGATTACAGAATAGCAGCTAAAATGAAGGATACAAGAATGGCAGAAATAAAAATGTGCATGAATGACTAGTAAGAAATCATACAACCCTAGAATTGGAAGTTTCTCATTTCTTCATTCTTCATGTCCGAATCAAACTGCAAGGTGAGATAGAGAAGAACAGCAGATGTATAACTTCGATGGGAGTTGCAATTCATCCATTTTGAATGTAAGATCAAAATTTTTATAGGCCTGTGACTCTCCTTTGAAAATATTTACAGAATAAATATTTTCTCTGATGGCTTCTATTTTTGTCTATGTGGTAGAATATAGACTGATTTCTTTCTTGGTTCTTGGAATTATTCAGTTATGGTAATCGACACATATCCAAAATCTTGCTTTAATAAATCTTACATAGCATCAAATCTAAACTTATTAAATTCAACATTTTTCATATTTAAGTAATATTGCTTCTGTAGATTATCATTTTGCTAGGTTATGGTAAACTTATCTTTATAAGCATATCTCTATCATTAAGTAGCAAAATTATGCCATGAAACAAGTGACTTCAGAATTTCTGTCAGCTGTAAGATAGCTTATACAATTCTTCAGTATGAGGAGCAAGAATTTTTAAAAATAGCTGCAGTAGTCTTAAATTGTCTTAAATTGGACTAAAAGGCATAGTATGGAAAAATATATCCATTGATTCAATCATAACTGACTCACACCGGCACTATCTCCGCAGTTTGTGGAATCTGCCTTCCAGGATGGCTGAAGGAAAAATATTATAAAGAGTCCTGGAAAAGTTGCATCTATAATTAGAAGAAGTAAAAGAATATACATATTTTGCAAGTGCAAGTCTCTGTATTTCTCTCTGAGGTTGGGAGATTTTTGTCGTACATCTCAACTCATTCTGATGTCCAGTCTACTGCCTAATTACTTCTTTGGCCTTATCCAAATCCGAAATTAACAAGAACCTGAGAGACTATATGGACATTTAACTTATCACATGACTCTATCAATAAGATCCAAAACTACTCATACAGCATCTTTCTGGTCTTAGCTTTAGGACTCATGCTTTTCTTTGCAGTTCATTCTTTATTTGAGGTTTCCTGCTTCCCTTTTTATTATGTTTTTTCAGCCTTCATGGAAAATATGTGCACGCTAACTGAGCTCTGTGGTAATGGCCTTTACTTACACAGTTGCATGTTACATACTTTATACTTATATAATCAAAACCATTTAATAACACTTTCACTTTTTCTATTTTACTTTATCTGCATGAAATAAATGTATTTGGGGCCAATTTTATCATTTCTTCTGTTTACACTATTAAAATAATTGTATACTTTTGCTTTATAGCTTAAGAAATATTAGGTTAATAGAATATTAGCAAAAACATAAAATTTTCAATAAATGTATAGTTTGAAACAAGAGTATGTGATGTATTAATTGCAGATGGGATATTCTGCATGTCGCTTTCTCCCTCTTTCCAACATAGCATAATTAAATATTATCCTTATTTTGTCATATTTAGGTATTAACCAATGGCATCATTCCATTTTTCTTTACTTTTATTTATAGCCAATCTAAAAATTGCTTCACGTTTTACTTGTATATATCAGATTGTGCATAGAAGCCATCTGTAGTCCTCATTGCTATTCTATTAGTATGTGATCATTTTTCAATGTATTTTGGTTTATTTTTTTTAATGATACCATTTTTGAAATTGAAAATACATGTAAAAGATCCTGTTTTGGCTTATTTGGATAGTGTTCTCTATCTTCCATCCTTAAGAACATGAACTTGAAAACTTACCAGTAAATATCCATATGTCTTTTAGTACTCTACATTATTTGCTATTTTGCTGTTCTGCTAGGCAGAACATTTCATTTGCCTCTATAGACAAACATTCTACATCTGCTAGAAATAAGCACCCAGATTGTGGGAGTATAGTAAAGTTGGAGAACTGCGCAGACAAATAAGACAACAATCCTACCAAATTGCCTGCTTAACAGGCTCAGATTTGGATGGAAGTCCAGATTTTTTCTTTGATGGGAAGGAGCCTTGTGAGGAATTAAGCAACAAGCTCAACAGCAGTTACAGAAACCCAAGCACAAACAAGGCATAGAAATACCCAAACCAGCAATGGGAAAAATGGGAACAAATGATCACTCATGATCCTTTATTGGGAGGAGAGCTGAAATAGATTGTTATAGATCGGGGGACCTTAAGCCCTGACGCCCTCAAAGGGACCTGGAGGCTATATCAGCTCAACCTCCAGTACAATCTGTCTGACCAAGTGATTGAGTAGATCATATTAACATATCCTGAAGTCCACACCAAATGGCAGGCAGCCCAGCAAAATCCTAATCCCCCCAATCCTGGTGACCACCTCAGTGTCTTAAAGGGGCTCCAAAACATGGTGCAGGACCCAATGACTAGCACCCAATTATGGCTTAAAACCATTGGGGATCAGCAAGGGAAAGAGGAACCTTTAGAATTCTGCCATTGATATTTATGGTACCAGTTCATGGCTGGAACAAAGCTCCCTGGTAATTGGGATGAGGGGTGAACTCTGGGGGCATCATGAAGCACTCTTGGAGCAGTCAGTCTTTAAAAGGGGTGCTGGGAGCAGGCTTCAGGCATGGAAGAGCTCCACTGAGCTCTCTTCCTCGGTTGGTTCCTCAGCTTTTAGTTTCTGCGGAAATCACAGCGGGAATGAATTCACAGTGGATGCATGAATTTTCTCTGCATTAAGGAAGATTTAGAACTTACCTTTATGCAGTCCCTGGGCGACTGCTCCTAATGTGTCAATTCTAGTGTTTGTCAGTGATTGAACTATCTGTTCAAAGTGGAGAAGCAGCCTTAAGGATACTAACACTGCATAACCACATTTCTAATCACTTTTGGCTGACTATTGTTTCAGGTAAAAAGAGGCTTCTTTTTTTTGGAGGATAAATATTACCTTAGGGAATTTTTCCTTTCCCTGTAGATCAAAATTGAGTTGGAGTATTGGGGGGGATTGAAAACTTTTTGTTAGACTGACTGCAAAAAGTAATGCACTTACTACAGTGATAGAAAGTTTACAACAAGGTAAGAAATTTTCCTTGGATGTAATAACTTATAATTATTTTTATTTCATTTTATAAGTTTTAATTGTTTTTATCTATTATATTTTATGTCTTTTTATTGTGAGCTGCTGAGAGTAATTTCTGAGTTTGTTGGCATATAAATTTAATAAAAAAATAAATAAAATATCATACATTTGTTTTTTAAGAATGTACAGTTACAGTTCCTAATTAAAACCCATTAAATCCCATAGTCTTGGTTTAAAATCACACTTTAAATTCAGGGTAAGTGCAGCATATTTTAGAAAGATGAATATTTAATCTGATATTGTAGTAAGAGTTTCCAATATTTCATGTTGTGATACAGGTGGAATAAAATATAACATATAGTCTAACCCAATAAAGATATTGGCATAAATTAAATTCATGATTCGCAATACAAATTTGATATACGTATCCTTGAGCACAGAGATTTACTTCTTCTTTACCCTGACATCAGGTGTACAAATCATAATTATACTTGCCTGCAAGATCTTGTAATATATTGAGGTATGCTTCTACTATACATAACTTACATATTGCCCAATAACTTTTTTTCCTGAATGAAATAATTTGCATTAATTCTTCTACCGGCAAAGTTCCTTAATGCAGGCTTTTAAAACAGAAACTCTTCCAATACAAACTTTGTTTTAAAAAATATGCATATATACATCTGCCTCTATTTGTATGCAACATTCAGTAACATTTTATTGGAAAATGGTGATTTATGGTAGCTTTTGTTTGCTATTGAAAATAAATGACAGTGAATGCCAACATTCGTTTCCACTGAAATTTTTATATAGAATTTTTTTACAACTCTGGACTGTTGCATTTTCTAAAACCTCCATTGGCTTTCTTCCTTTTTATGTCATTCTGAAACATCCAGTGCCTTTCCATCAAGATGGTCTATCATACTATTAAAAAGTCCATGGTTTCTGAGAAAGCCCTCCTTCTAACTTGGCCAGATCTACTGATATCCCTCTGGGTGAAATCTGTTTCTTAGAGTTCATAGCATTAATATCCTGAACACTCTTTGCCTGTAGCATTAAAAAAAGTAAGTACTGATTGCTTCCACTAATCCATTTTCAGAGTTTTAACTATCCACAGACAAAATAATCAAGATTTTTTTTTAAATTTTCCGGATGTTTTTGTTGCTCAATAGCTATTAAGATAATTTAGATGTCCGATACTGATGCTGCATTGCCTTATGTATATTACTTCTTGTTTGTAAAATATCTTGCTTTTTCTATAATTCCACCCGTTATTTTCTCTTCCATACATTTGTATACAGCAAGCATGATGTATTAACAAGTGACAGAACCACCTAGCTAACAATAGCCTTCATTGGCCTAAGTGACCTTTACTGTCTCAATGTTTGATATTTTCTTGAGATAAGGGGATGTATAATTACATAATTATTCATGCTCCCACCTTGTCCATTTATTCTGCTTATAATGTCCTTCAGCATATAGAAGATTAATTCAGATTCAGAAAATTTCTACAAGGGATAATAGCTTCAAGCTGTATTTAATGGCATCTGTATGTTGCATATTTTCTTTCTTATCACCAAATTGTGTCTTATGTATATTAGAGAAGTAATACTTACTGTTTTGCATTGTACAGACTGAAGTAGCTCATATCTTTAACAAAGTTAAAAAGATAATACATATATTTCTAAAGAAAAAAGGGGGAATGTGTATTTAACATTTTTTTTAAAGTCAAAGAAACCTATTCTTTTTCATGGATTCTTACTTAATAGAAATTGTAACTCCAACCAGTTCTGAGAGAAGACCTTAATAAAGATAAATAGAGTGTATTCTCTTCCCCTCCTTGTTTTGAAATATTTTTCTATATGTAGCTAAAATTACTCAAAGAACTGGAGAGTAGTTGGTCAGCCATTTCTGAAATCTACCACTCCTTGAAAATTTTGCTTAGCCCAGGAACATCTGAGTTATCTGAAACTAGTTTCTGAACTGGACTTGAGCATAACTAGCCTAGCCACTAAGCTGATGAGTACATTAAACTTCCAGGAGGTAAAGTTAGTGCCTCCAATATATTGACCCTTCATTGCTCAGATGCACAGCCTTCCTGGATCCACCGATTGTAAGAACCAATTAATTTTGCCAAATGAGAAAAGGCAGCAACATGCCAACACCCATCTTTTGAATTAGTCTGGATACCTGGCTCTAGAATAATGGGTTGAGGAAACCAGCCCAAAACTAGTTAGCAGCTTTTGACAGGGATATTTTTCCTTCTTTCTCCAAATGACTGTTAGACTTGCCTTCCAGAAAAGACACAATCTACTCCATTCCAATTCTCCTATATCTTCACTGTTACCTGTCTTTACATACAGGCTGAGTTTTCAACTCCCTTTTATTATTTCTGCTACTTTACTCAATGAGTGCTTTGGAACATTTTTTGATGTTTCGATTATTTTTCTCATAATATGTTTGTTGTTTAAAGATTATTTCTTTATTGAATATTATTTCTTCTATTTTATCTTTCATCGCCTTTGCAGTTATGTGTAGTGTGGTATTCCTCAATGCTACTAAATTCTTTTCTCTTAAGTTTCTGCAGCTGCCATTTTTTGATACATATTCAGTTTGGGGTATCTGGTTAATAAATATTCTTAATTAAAGATCTTGTGACACAATAATCCTTTCCAGAGCATCCCTGAAAAATTGCTGATTTACAGACTGCATCTGTAACTGGATGAGAGAGACCCAAATTCTATGTCTTATATGCAGGATTTCAAGATTTGATTAATATGTTCTTTGTGGTGTAGCTTTTGAAGACAACTTAGAAAATACAGAATAGGCCAGAGGACATCAATCAGCATGAGTGTAAATGGTATTGCTCAAAGGTACTTCATAATCGACATACTGAAAAGATTTTACTGGTTGCCAGGTTCTGAAGCCTGATTCAATTCAAGGTGCTCGTGATACAGTAGTAAATAAAGATCCAGATAACTTTTCCTGCACTTAATTAATAATTAATAATAAAGTTATCTCCTTGGAGATAACACTATTTGGCTCAGAAATTATCTACAAATGATACACAGAATAAGTAGATATGGCTAACTTTGTTTTTTTATAACAAAGGATATTAAGAATAACAGAGAATAAACAACATCCCAGCAAATGTTTAACATCATAACCATTTATTTTAGCATATTATAAGAAATGTTGCTTGAGAAGTTTTCTGATTCTCTAAAAAGCATAGCCTTTTGATAATTGTAATTCTTTTTGATTAAAGACTTCATTTCCAGACTTATCTCATACTGCTAACTTACACAGAGTTACTTGGGACAGAGACTTACTCAATTCAGTTTGACTTTCTTCTGGATAACATTTATAGAATAGACTGTTCATTCTCACATAAAACATTAAAATGCATATTTAGTATAGTTTAAGAGTAACAGCTGTTAAGCTATGCTAAACATGCACTTTAAGGTTTTGTGTGATTATCCATTGTCCCTAAGGCTTATTTATTATTGAAAACTGTTTACAAAAGCTTTGCAATTACTTTCCTTCTTATGTAAATAAGTCAAGGTCACCAGGTCTAATGAAAATGACAAAATATAATTCTACTTTAGTAAACTGAGGCTGTTAACATGAAACAAAATGGCACAGCTTTCTGATGGCTTTTTAAGTGATATACAAATCTTACAAGCTAGAAAACAAAATTAAATAAGAAGATTCCACATAAACAAAATCCTTGGTGCCATTAAAGTTATAATTTTAATTTTAATTACTTCTGCAAATCTATAAATTAAATAGCATCAAACTGAAGAACGAATGACCTAATATACCTTAATTCTGATAAATATCACTGGTTGACATTTTAACTTAGGGGAACGTTTGAAGATATCGTGGAGCAATTACAATTAAAGTGCTTAATATACAGAAACGTGACTTATTACCATCTTTCATACACAGTCTGTAAATGCTAACTTGACCCTTGAGACTCTTTTCTATCATAGCTTTCTATCTTTTCATCTTTTGACAATGAAACATTGATTTTCATGGTATTTAAAGAAAAAATACTACATTTCAGGCAACATTGGGGAGTAGCATTTAAACTGATGAGCCTTCATCTGAAATGGCAAGTTTACAATGTATAATTTTGAATATATTACTTAATTATATAGTACTTTTTACTGTACATTCTTTTAATAAAAGAAGGAGAATGGCTGAACTGTTTATTAACTAATGTAAATTATAGCAGTACAGCTTCTTTGAGATAAGGAAAAATTGTTAGTTTGGTGGAAATTACTAACTGAATGAGGAAGAACAAGGATTAGAAACTGAGACAGAGTAAAAGAGACACTAAGACTAAATTCAGCAGCTAAAGGAAAGTTTCTTTAGTTCAAGACTTGAAAAAGAGAGTAGAAGAGACACCACGGTAATACACAAACCTTTTTCACCCTATGAGTATTATGTGCCTTCCTCAATCTTGGGTCCTCTACTAGAGGTCTGGGAGTTTGAGGTTTGGCGCAGTGTTTTAGGTGTTCCTAATATGCACTCTTCTGGACAGAGAGCTCTGACATAATTCCTTGGATCTGTTGGAATCACTCTCCCAGCTTAGCAGCCATAGTCCCAAGAGATACTATCACCACTGAGACAACTTTGTCCTTTATTTTCCACATCCTCTTTCAGGCCTTAGTACTATTCCAGCTTCTCATACTCCTTCTTGATGTTGCTGTCATTTGACCCTTATGCTGACACTTATCAGCATTGTCTACTACCACAAAGTCAGATTGATTGGCCAGTACCTATCTATCCATATATATTTATGAAGCAACATTTTAGGAAAGGTTATCAATAAGACCATCTCTTTAAAAATAGAAAGGGCAAAACCATGTTAATTTCAGCCTCCAAATCACTGCAACATTTTACTAAAACATCTTGAATTCTAAAAGATCCCAGAAGTCTTGGAATAATTTCATATAGTGGTAGAAGCTAACAGGCTGCTAGTTTAGATAATCATGATCATAGTGTTTCCTTTTCTGACAAATAAATGACAATTGTTCATTTATACAAGCTATCTTTTATCTTTTAATCCTCTAATGAACTACAGCATGTCACAAAAAGATTTGAAAATCAGTGGATGCTCTGAGAGTTATAAGCCTCAATGAGACTATTTGTTAAGAGAATGTTATTTGATATCCCATTTGACCATTTATATATTTTATCTTTTCAGCTTTAGTCCAAAGCCCTATGCACGATAACAAACTAAAGGATTTTCAAAATTATAGGATAAATATTAATATAACATAGAAATAACGACAACACATGAAAGGATAGTCTTCAGAAAAGCAAAATGAAGTACCATAATTTTTACTAGTTTCTGAAATGGCAGAAGAGTGGCAGACAATAAATGAAAAATATACAAATAGCCCTAAAATTATAGTTTAGGGCTATTTGTACATTTATAAGCACTCCTACAGATAAAAAAGTGACGACAGCTTAAAAAGTCTTCTGTGAAATCAGTTTGGATACAAATTTACTAAAAAGTCCTACACTTTGAAAATGGTCATAGCAACTCATGTTGTTTCTTCAAAGCTAATTTTGAAAAAATTAATTAATTTTACAATAGTCTATTTTATTCCATATAGTTCATAAAAGATATGGACTGATCACTATAATTTTAGGGCTATTTGTATATTTTTCATTTATTCCTATATCAATAATTACTTAAAAGAAACAAAATATGGGCAAATTGACTATTGGAAATTATAGTCATTGCAGTGTCCAGCATACTGAGTTGATTGTATCAGGGAAAGAACATGAAGTTACAGGATATATAAAATACGTTTCTCTTCCTTAAATTTATGATTCTCTGTCTTGTACTCTCAATTGCTAACTATTATCAGTATGATATGCTTTAAAATATCATAACTCCTTTCAAACTTTTGTTTTCAAGGTTAAACATATCCATTTCATTCAATCTGTCTTCATAATTATTGTACTCTCTTCATTACCATTCACCAAACATGATCCAGTTTCTTGGAACCTTTTCTCTATGACTCACACAAATTCCAGTATTGAAGATAGAGCTTTGACTAAGCAGACTAAAGTAAAACTGTTATTTTCTATAATTTGGAAAAAATAGTTCTATACATATATTTCTAAATGTATATTTGTATTGTTTTGCAACCACACAATTATTTCATATTCAGGTTA
>JANHZU010002738.1:147707-163439 GCA_032468055.1 Acrochordus granulatus | reverse complement strand
GGCCGCTTGCTGCTGGGAGGGAGGGAGGGAGCTATTAAATATCCCTCCTGACATAATGATGGGTGAGGGAAAAAGAACACAGTCCATTAGCATCTGGCTCACCCTGCAGCAGCAGCAGCAGCAGCGGTGGTGGTGGCTGGAGGAAAGGTGCTTGTATTTTTAGATAGGATGCAATGCCACTTACCCAAAAGTGGGGAATAGCAAAGGAAGGCAGGAAGGAAGGAAGGCAAGAGGGCTGATCGGGTTTCAGCTCAAGCCACAGGACTATGGCAGCGCGACAGAGCAAGTCCTACCCAGACACTGCTGTTGTGAGTATCCACCAGGCTGCTTCTCTGCAACAGCCCCCCACACCTTGTCCTTCACTTGGGAGCGTTGTCTTGTCTTTCCAAAAGCTTTTGTTCTTCGCAAGCAACTTCTTGTTCAGCATGTCCAAGGATGTGCTTATGTCATTCTGGGTTGCTTAGGGGCAGGAGAAGCTCACTGGGCTGGCTTAGGGCAGAAGTGATCTGGGGGGCATGTGTGTGTTTGTGGGTGAAGAACCAGAACTCAGATGAGGCTCTTTCTGTCTGATTGATGGCCTCTCCCTGACCTTAAGCGAAGAATTCCTCTTGAGATGTTCCCCATGGTAGAATCCCAAAGCAACAGTTCAGATTGAGGATCCTGGAAGAGGTTGGGAGTGGCAGTGCAAGGCCATCCTACAGAGCTTCTAAATTAATTGCTGCTCAGAACGAAAAAAATAATCTTCCCGGCTTTTCTCTCCACAATCTTTGGGAGCTGGGTGTGAATTCTCAGGGTCCTCCCCTTCCTTCCCTTGCACATACCTGTGGAAGGCCACTTTTACGTCTCTGAACAGAACCCTCAGTGTTACTGTAAAACCCTTGTGTCACGTGGAATGTGAATCCCTCATGGCCTGGTTTTCCCAGCCAGTTTGGCCATAGCTAGGTAGCAGATATAGGGTGACCCCAAAAAACGGGAATTTTTGAAGTGCGTATGATTGTTAAAAAGTTCCCGTTACTATCATCACTAGATAAAAGGAGAGATACTGTCATCACTTCCTTTTTTAACTTGAAACCTTGTTGGCACAACCAGACACTTTTGGAAAGGTGTGCTGGATCTCTCTCTTCATGCCAAGCTTGGCTGATGCCCCCACATATTTGCACTGTTGTTGCAGCCAGGGATGAAGTGGGAGGCTGGCTTTTGGGTGTGGGTCAGGGAGTTGGTGGTTGAGTTGGGTGAAGTCAAGAAGGAGCTGTTCAGGCTAGACAAATTATAGGGATCAGTCTGTCTTGCGGGATCTTGGAAGATGACACCTTTTATTATGTTGGCGCTGTGGCTCGATTCTTGTTCTGAAGAGGAATTGGGTTGAGTGAACAAAAGGATCTCTTGCAACCTGCAGCTCTCAGGCTCAGGTGTCAGAATGCTTAAATGTAGTTGGGCCATAGGAGCTTGAGTAAATTGTGGAGAAAGCCAGTTGTTGCTTTAGTAGCTGAGCAGATGTAAGAAGCTACCATGCGGTGGATTTCTTTACACATAGAATGTGTTGCGAATCAGTAATTGTGTTTCGTTGACTCGGGTTGAGGGTTAACCCTGTGTCTCGTTCAGCCTTCTTCAGGTGGCCACCTTGAGAGTGCTTTGGAACTTTTCTCAACATGAGGGAACCTACCCATGAACATGTCCTAACTGGCATATTTGGGATACATCTGGGGATTTCCAGCCTCATTTGAGCATCCCCCCCATTAAGTTGCTGCGACAGCATTTGTCCTCTGCAGGCAGGGAGCTCTGCTGCAGTGCTTTATCATGAGTAGTTTATTGCAGGGATTCAGTTGTAAAACGATGAAAATTGCCCTCTAGCAAGACGTGTGAACCTGAGTCCTGTGTATGTAGGTGAGTGAAGAGTCTCCTTTCTTTGCCTTGTGCCCATGGTCACAACCTAAATCACTTTAGGCCTCCACCTGATGCTCTTGTTTGATTCTGTTCACACAACACATTCAACCAAAACATTTATACAACCAGTGATTCAGTTTGCATATATTCATCTTGATTAATTTTAATGGCGTTTTTGTGTGGTTACAGAAGTGTCCACCAGAAGAGTAGGGGGAGAGTCAAAAAATTGGGGCTTTCATTATTCAGGAATAACTTCCATCTTGAACTTTTTAAATCTCCCCTGTAGACACCCCTGTTTAGTGTTTTGGATAAATCCAACCACTGTTTGTTTAGGTGCTGGGTGAACCAAGAAAATAGGTTAACCAAATTAAGTGCATTGTACATAGACCTCATCCACTGCGGCTGGCTTACTAAGCAGACCACCTGCACTTGGTTTTTGAAAGCATGAATTAATGGAGTCACAAGAGAAGCTGGGAGGTTTGTGGAAGAAAAGCTCCCATTTTTCGACTCGGCCCCCCTTGCCGGCTACGTACATAGTTTGGGACATGAAGTGTCTGTCCTCGCTAATGAAAGTATGAGTGCGTTAGCAAGCTGTCTTTCAGACGGCATCTCTAAATATCTCAGGGGGAAAACAGCGAAATAAGAGCTGGAAACAAGCCAGGTTTCAACTTCAGGAACCAGGAGCAACTGCGGTTGGTTGTGTGCGGACATTCGGTGATGGTTTTTCAGACCTAGTGAAAAAACTTAGCAACTTAGCCGTTGCTAAGACTCCACTGACCCAACCATCTTCATCCTCAGCCAGCATGGTATGAAAGGACAAATTCCCGTGTTACCACCCAGCAGGTGAAAAAGATTAAAAGAAGAATCGGGCAGTCCGGGATCCCTTTGTTCATATTTTTCTAAATCTCTTCTTGGCCGGCTTAAGAGTGTTAAATTATAATTGCGTGTGCTATTATTATAATGCTTGTAATTGTGTCCACAGACAAAGATCTTAACAACAATTTGGGAATGAATGTACTTTGGAAGTTTCTTGGCTATCAGGCTGTTGTCGCAAAACCAGCAAAGTCTGGCAGGATGCAAGTAACCCCAGAAAGTACAACGGCCTGAGCGGCTGCCGACTCCCGAGACTGGCGTGTTTCCAGACATGTTGATCAGTGACTCAGCAGCCAGGGATGATGGGGATTGTCTGAAACCGAAGAGCAGGGCTCCTGTACATGTCCTGCTTTTTCCTTGGCAAAGGAATCTCTGTTGGGTCAAGTTGCTTTCTTTAGCGGACAGGGAATCAGTCAGAGGCTGGTGGTTTTGCATACCCCCCCTCTAATTTTGGTCCTCGGGAGAGGTTGAGAAAACTTCTTACCTGCAGTTCTGCAGATTAAGGTCTAAGTCTCCTAAAGTTTGCTTTCTTCTGGCTTCTACTTCAGGCAACAGGTGAGTTACACAAAGGGGTGTTTACATGCGCCCCCAACTTCTCAGCCTTCCGTGTTCATACCGTCAGCTACCAGGGAAAGAAATTAGAGTACGGCACCGTTTTTATGTCGAAAAACGGTGCCGTACGTCGAAGTGGGAAACTTTCTAAATGCCGAATTGATGCTCTGCTACTGCTGTTCCTTATTCAAAGCAGGGAGGGGTTTTTTGGAGCATTTGTCTAGGGAAGAGTGTATGCGTGTCTTCGTTTTGCTTAGTTCACTCAATTGGTGCGGTGTTGACTGAATGGCCCGCTAAGCAGGAGGAAAAAGGGGATACTTCTATGTCCAGTTTAACCTTTTAGAATTGAAAGTCTTCTGGACCAGTTCCATTGACTTGGTGCCATCGTGTGTACCATGACAATATAAGCTGAGTCAGGGTAGGTCGTGTGCGAAATAAACACGCAAATCTCTCTTGGGCCAAAACAACATGGCTTTACTTCGCATTTGCAAACGGGTGAAACTCAACAGCACACCCATGTGCATATGAGTGACACACGGAATACAAATTCTGTATCCGTCCACCAGTCCCTCCATCACACCCCCAGTTGATAGAGACGTGTGTTTACAGACTTTCCGGCCATTTCTCTTAATCCCATAATCTTAATTCCCTTAATTATCACCTTTGCTCCCACTTCCTTGGAATCCACACTTTTTGGCATTAAAATCCCGTCAATTTAGAAATCCAAATTAGAAAAGGTTAAACGGAGTATCTTCATGGCCACGCTCATGTTAAGCTAACATGTTAAAAATTAATAACTTTAATTCTTATTTCTCACAGTAGACCTTTGGGATCCTAGGAGCACATTCAGAGCTTAAGAGAACATGCTGTGGGTGCTCCACAAAATAGTTATCATGGTCGGTATGACCTATTGCAACTCACCTATTTTACCAGAAGGTGCATTACCCTCCCAGAATCCCCCAGGTGTTTTCTACCATTTCAGTGGGCTTTTGTGTGCCCCACAGGCCTCCCTACAAATAAATATATGGGAGCTGGTTCTTACTTTGCAGTACATAGCAGCCAAACCCCTTAACTGCGAAGTAGGATTTAAGAAACCAGATTTGCATGGACGTTAATGCCAAGAATAAGGGTTAGAGGAGAGAATTTGGGGAACTGAGATAGGAACCTTCCAACCCTCCTTTATTTGTGACTTCACTGAGGTCTTCACTTCACTCTTTGAAGCTTCTGAATTTCTTTTCCCTTGCTGTTTATATGAAGGACTAATCCAGGGCTGTCCAACCTTGGCAACTTTAAGATGTGTAGACTTCAGTTCTGGGAGTTGAAGTCGATGGATCTTAAAGTTGCCAAGGTTGGATACGCCTGGACTAATCTGTTTCTTGGATAAGCTGGTAACAGTCTCCTGATTTTTTGTCCGTAGAGATATTCCTCCATATCCCTCAGTGTCCTATTTCAGCTTTCTCTTTATTTTTTGTTGAAAATGTAATTTCAGAAAATCAAACGGGGCTGGGAGCTAGTTAGGTACCAAGAGAGATGTTGGGCGACCCTGTCCCAAATCTATCAATCTGATGAGAAGAGACCCACTCAGGATTTCCCAGCCTTCTCTGAATGTGAAAGGAATGGAAGCTTTTGAATGCAAGGTGGGTTGTCTGCCAGTGGGACTGACCATTTCCTAGTGTTAGCAGCAGTTTAGGAAAGTTGTTCCAAACACTTTAAGGTTGTGTGAGGTCACATCCCATTCACAAATCTCTGTCCTATATTTAGTGCTAGTTTTTTTCTGTCCATCTATTATTTCTTTCCCTTCTCCTGGAGGTCTCCTTACTGGGTCTGACACAGGAAACGTGTGACTAAATATAGTGGCGGCATTTGGGTTATCTCCACTTTTTGACAACCTGGCTGCACCATTTTTATTTTATTTTTTGTAAAAAGTTAAAAGAAGACATGAGCTTCTATATCTGATGGCTTGTGCAAGGGGTCAGATCCAGCCTGTTTACCATGGGCTGAGCAACAGAGGATTTAGCCGTGCCGGTTTTCAGGGCGAAGTCAATGCCAGCTGCCTTGGCTACAAAGTCTGTTCCCAAAACTGGCAGCTCTTACTATTTGGGAACAGTTTGAAATGATTTAAGAAAGAGATGTTGCTCCATGTTCTTAGACAGCACATTACTTGTAGACAGCTCTTCTTTCTCTTCAAACAGTTTTGCAAGCTCCAGGTGCTCTACAGATGCATTGAACTTTTTCAGACTTTGCTGGCTGGGAATTCTGGGAGCTGAAGTCCATGCATCTTAAAGTGAATTTGAAAATTCAGCTTTAGCAATCATTGAAGCTAGACTGACTTTAGGGTAATGGAAATTACAGTAAACCCCATGAGAAAGTGCAGGATTGCACTTAAAATCACTTTTAGATTTAAACTAAGGTCCAAACAAACCCAAACTCTATAGCAGAATTCCCATCAAGTTTGTTTCAGTTTGGTGCAAGAATCCTCTTCAGCTGTTGCAATGGATTTGAAAAGAGAATTGCAGTTTATCACATCATGAAGTTGCATGGTTAGATCTGTCATAGAATTTAATTCAAAGTGGAAGCCATTCCTGGACTATACTTTAGTACATGGATTTGTAGACCATCCAAACTTTGGATGCTTTTATGTATACAGTTCATACTTCAATTTCATGTGATATTTAAAGCAGAACAGATTCTCAGTTTTGACTTAGTGTAACCTGTTGTAGTTTATGTTCCTATATGATGATTTATATTGGGTTGACCCTGGATCTTAATAGACATTTTTAGTTATTTTAAGTGATATACCTAGTCTTCTATAATTTAGCAATATTATAACTTCCTTGGCATTTTTATATCCCTTGTTTACTCAATTATGCTTCCATTTATTTTCCTTATCAGTTTTCTATTTGTGTTTATATAATTTCTCTAAAAAGTTAATTTAAAAAAATAAAAAGTTGCTCAACTGGGGCCATGGACCAAACTCTGGTTTGCAAGTACTGTACTACTAGCATTAGTTCCCCTTTTACTCAGTCATGTGGACAATATTTCTTGCTTTTGTCAATGGTCTGTCAGGCAACACTGCTAAATCTCTAATCACTAATGGTCATTTTCATTAAATAATTCTTGACCATGAGTAATTGGAGACCAGGCAAGTGTATGGAGCAATGGAGATGAGCTTGGGGAAGCCACCCAGAGGCTGTTAGGACAACAATAGGTGTAGAAGCAGCTGTTAGCCCAGAGAGGTGGGAAAGTATTGGAAGGTGACTCAAGCTAGCTCTCTTTTGGTTCTCTGGAATATAAAGAAGACAAAAAAATATCAGATTTGGAAGATTCTGTTATTGTAGGCCAAGGTTTTTCAAACTTGGCCTCTTTAAGATGCATGGACTTCAACTCCCAGAATTCCCAGCCAGCAAAGTTTGAAAAACGCTGCTCTAGCAGCATTCATATTTAGGTTTGCCATTGTTCTCGATTGCCCTCACCAGTAGCATGGATCTTTCTTCCTCTGCCTGATGTTGATGGGGGAGTGGAGCTTGTCTCTTTCTGTACAGCAAATGGCTCTGTGTATGCATACTGGAAAAAGGAATCCATCGGGCAATGTTGGGACCCCACCTCCTTCCAATAAAGTAGACTTCTGGTCAATAAAGTATAGATGTTTGGCATTCTTACGGAGTCAGTTTCCTGATCTGGTGTACCCCATGGGCTGACAGCAGCAGGCGGTCGTGGTCAGAAAAGTCAACAGATGGAGCTTTGATCACACCGTTGGTGACCACCTTCTTGATTGTATTGACCATATCCTGTTCTTTCTATCAACCTAGGGAATCCTGCTATTTTCAGCGGAAAGCAAAACAGAAAAATCAAACAGGGTATAGAGAGTAAGAAAGATGACCTTGATGGAGATATGCAGGAACTGTTCCTTGGTTGGAACATTTTTTAAGTCAAAAATGTCCAGATATTCCATGTTTGGAAGCAGTTCAGGCAGACAGATCCCTAATTTGCTGAAGTAGAAGAAGGGGGAGGAGGTTGAACACAATCAGACGTGCAAGATTCTGTACTTGTAGCCAATTTAAATAAAAGTAGTTTTTATCTTTCTGTGGAGTTGGTTTTTTGGTCTGGTCTACTTGATGGGGTTAGCCAGGAGCCATCCAATGTTCAAATTTAGGGGCAACCATCTATTTTCTTTTTTTCTGAGCCCAGCTTTTGGCATCTCCTTCCTACCCTCCCTCCCTCTCCTTCTCTTCCTCCTCACACAGCAGACAGCCAAGAAAGACAAATGGCTCTTGCCAGAGATCTGAACTGATCACTTGAAAACGACTTCTGAAATTAGGCCAACAACCTCACACAGCTTTAGGGCCGCCACTTGCCCACCCTTCTTGTAGTAAAGATTCACTTGGCAATATGTTTTTGGCAATGGGGAAGGAAAGCTACATCAGCTATGGCTTATGTGGTGAGTGAATCTTCTGTTCTGAGATGTATACAGAAGTAACTGGTATGGCAGGGAGTCTTCTGCTCACATACCTTGATTAGTCCCAGAATGAATTCCAAGCTTATAATTGTAAATGTTAACTTCCAAGAAATGCAGAGAACTGGGGATGGGATAGGGGGAGATACTACTTTTCTTTTATTTTTGAACTTCCCTGCCTCAAGCCTCGTGCATACCTAAGGCTGATGAAAGTTGAGTATCTCATTTTAGTGTGCATATTTAGTAAACCCCAGTTAAGCCATTATCTAGTTTGATTTGAAATTAAGACATTAAGATACTAATATCTGGAGGAAGAAAGTAAGATTATGAAGTAGACGAGTTAAACTTTGAAAACTATTTTTGCACAATTAAATTAAAACAAAAAGAAAGACATATTTTGGCAGCTTAATTGCTTAATGCAACAGTGTGATTGTGGGTTTCCCCTGGGGAACCGCAAATTAAAGACTGGAGTCTGTGGTTGTTCATCCTCCAAATGTGTAAATAATGACCTTGAGATGTCAAACTAGAATATTTGATGCTTCATGTTACAGTTCACCTACTGTACATTGATTCGGATGAGCTTCATCATCAAACATGACTTTGCAAGTTTAAGAAAAGGTTATAAGAGGCAGGCTAGAGTTGAGAGCCAGGCAAGGGAAGGATGAGGAAAAGGGATGATGTAAATCGAACAAAAGCTGGATTTAAGCTGAAGTGCGCATGGCCAGATGCACAAAAGGAATGTGGGAGGAAGCTGCAAACATTCAAACTAGGCCCAGTAGCAGTATTTACTTCGGACTTTTCAGAACTGACGTTACAGGCTTTTCCTGTTTTTAGAAGCTTCTGCTGCAGTTTAACCAGTTTTAAAATGATAAAAGGAGTTTGAAACGTTAAATGTATTTTTTTTCAGACTGTGACTTGGTTCCTTGGCAGTCTAGATAATGGTTTGTTTAACTGGGGTTTACTGAACAAGCACGCTAGATACTCATCATCCTTCAGTCCAAGCCAGGCTTGAGGCAGGGAAAGTCAAGGGTAGTTTCACGTTAGCAAGCCTTAAGACACAAATTTTACTACCAAATGGTGTAAAGAGGGAAGGTGTCCAAATGTTTATTCCCCACCCACTTGAAAGGAACAGAGGATGCTGGAAGAGTGTATTGTCTTCCCGACTACGGTTTTCTGTCTTTTCACTCAACCACAACAGGCAGATCCACCAGCACACAAAGCCGAAACAACCAATCAACCAGATTATAACTTAATGCATTGTGAGAAATGTGCTAGAGGAAGGAACCAGATGTATTTATATGGTGTATTTATATATTTATATTTATTTATATAGATGTATTTATATGATCACACAAGGCCCGCTAAAAATAGCAGCCCAGGCCAGGGTTGGCGGTCCACTAATTTCGAAAGGAAGACCCAACTGTCATCTTGCCCCTGGCAGGCTCAGTTTTTACACGCAAGGGAGTTCTGTTTAAAATATGCACACATGGAGGAGCAATCAGTTAGGTGAACCCGCAGTTAGAGCTGACGTGGGATAAATGAGCTTCGTCTTGAAAATCTCAGGAAGAATTGGGTCTTGCTTCTTTAATCAGCTGTTTCTTTCCCTTGCTCTCCCAGGCTGATGCTGCAACCAGCTTCCTCCGAGCAGCGCGATCAGGGAATCTAGACAAAGCTCTAGACCACCTAAGAAATGGTGTGGATATTAATACGTGCAATCAGGTAGGTCTTCGCTTCCCTTGTTTGATCTTGTCTGGACCACTTAGCAGAGATTGGCATTTGATCCTTCATGCAACTCAAAAAACTGATTTGGCCTCATCTAGCATGTGTTGAGCTTGGATGCTAAGAGGAATCAGGAATAGAGAACAGCTCTCTCATTTCTAAAAGCTGCTGCTGCCCCATGTTTTATCTCATGGGAAATTTTAATCCCGTAAACCTTATTTTTTGCCCACTGGGTACCAGATGATATTTTATTTCTTAGAAGCGTGTGAAGCTACAATAAAGAAGAAGGTTGCTGAATGTGGAGAAAGTGACCGTCTTTTACTGCTGAATAAACCCAGCCAATTCTGTCCAGTTAGCGCACATTGGTAGGTCTGCCATGTTGTGGAGGTTTAGATGCCATGTCAGCAAAGAGGACCTTGTCTGCTGTGAGTTGAGAGTTTCTATTCTGCAGATAGGTCCCATGTTGAAATTGCTCCATCTAATCAGGAACAAGGGGTGTGTGGTATCTCCAGCAAAGCCTATAGTAGAGCACTGGATCTGTTGCTGTTGAGTTGATCTGCAGCTATTGTACAGAATTTAGAGTTCAACTTCTTATTTCCTAAAAAAATGCAAACTGTTTTTCCAGTAAGAGGAGTCATCAGGACTAGAAGTCAAGAGATGTTAGATCTGTCTGCACCAACTTGGGTCCTTGGGTCCATATTTCTAATTTTGAGAGGAACCTGTCTGCTTCCTTCTTCTAAAAGTGGCTGAAAAACCATCTGCAAAAGAGAGCTGTATGTGCCTAGCCATTAAGAGGAGCTACTGCATTCTTTCCAAAGTTACCAGCTGTTGCTTATTTTTTAGTATGCTTTAATATGCTGGAAGGAGAAAGGCATTAAATGTAGAGCAAGGAATTAGATGAATTATAAATTTAATTATCCTAAGTCGCCGTTTGTTTCTGTTTTGAATTTGTCCATTTAAGGACCTGATTCACTTCTGTCCATCAGTCCCTTCACCTGGCCCTGCCTGGAGTTTTTTTCCTGAGTTCTGTTTATATTGATGTCAAATCATTTTAAGATGATGGATCGTGTTCCTGTTCATCTCCTATCATGGACATCATTCTAATATTTAAACAAGCTACAGCTTAGAGCCTCACAGTCTGAAAGAGGTCTTCCAAAATTTCAATTTTTTTGATTTGTTATGGTATTATTACAATATGAGCATCTCCATAAATTACTGATTACATGCCATCAAGTTGTTTTCAATTCCTAGGGACCACACAGATAAAATTTTCTCCACGAGGATCTGTTTGCAACCTGGTCTTTCAAGTCTTCCAATGGTGTATTCTGTACTAACTGAGTCTGTCCATCTTGCTGATTATCTCTCTCTTCTTCTCTTTCCTTCACTCTTTCCCAGCATTAGAACCTTTTCTAGAGAGCTGGGACTTTGCATAACATGTTTAAAGTAAGATAATTTGAACTTGGTCATTTATGTCCTGAGTAAGAACACTGGGTTGATTTGTTTTCTTGACAAATCCATTGATTTATTTTCTTGGCTTGGCTTGACTCCGGTATTCTCTGGAGTCTTCTCCAACACCAAAATTCAAAGGTGTCAATACTCATCTGTTTTTTTAAAGTCCAAATTTATTTTCCATAGAGTGCCACACAGAATATTATGCCCTCCTGTTTAGCTTACGTGAGCCTCATTCATTAAGATACGCTTTATTTTTGTGTGTGTTGGCACCTTCTGCTTAAAGAGGACCCTTCCCCGTTCATCATGAGCTGATGATGCATTTTGGTGGCATCCTTGCCAAGTCCTCTTTATTTACAGCTTTTTTCCTTTCTCTTAGAATCTGCTAAATAGAGCCTCTACAGCTTTCCATAGCTGAAGATTTCTCCTTGTCTAAGGTGGCCCTATGTAGTCCCTGGGTTATAGGGCTTACTGGGCTTGTTTTGAACATCAATAATAAAAAGATAAAGATGCTGTCATGTTGATGAGCAACAACACAATGGTGGCTTGCCAGTGCCTTTTTCCAAGATGGATTGCTGTAGAATTTCCTGGAAGTCTCCCATCTCAAATGCTAACCAGATCCAATTCTACTTAGCTGACCTCAGTATAACCAATAGCATTTCCCAATGGCAGACTTCTGCTAGGAAGGTGACTGTTGTTAATGATTAAGTGCCATCAAGTCAGTGTCAGCTCCTAATGACTACTTAAATAGATTTTCTCCATGAAATTTGTCTCTAATCTGATTATTGTGCATGACTGGGCCTAAAAATTGACTAGTTTTTTTTTAAAATGTTTTAGAAGGGCCGTTTCTCTGTATCCCTCCAAAATTAGAAAAGGCCAGTTGAATCAAGCCAAATTTGTCCAGCATTCTGAACCGGGGAATGCTTCCTTCCTTCCATTGTTGTAAAATATATAAAATAAAAATATACTGCTTGTGTATTTTTAGGCAGTAAATATCCACCCAGATTTGTAGCTGTTGATTGATCTGAATTTGTCCAGTCATCTTTCTAGATTGGTGGCCATCCCCCCTGAATTCCATTGCTTATATTGGGCAAAGATGTAGTTCCTTTAATTGGTCCCAAACCTCTCTGCATTAAGTTTCAGTGCATTTATTTAATCTCATTTTTTCATATCATACATGACTTTATACATCCCCTAAATGCTGCAGTCCCTAATTGCCTGGGTTTTTTCTTTTGCAGTACCCTTTCAAGCTGCTTAGTCACCTTCTTGAGAAGGTGGCCTTCATGAATTGGTCTCGCCCCTTTGAAACTCTTTAAACAGGGCTCCATCATCTCCTTATCAGGGAGATAGGGACTTTCATCATTCACCTAAGTGCTACTGAAAGAACTGCAGAGAAATAGGAACTCCATTTATAAGGAGGAGGCAGGACAGAGCCTGTGTCCTTGTCAGTCTTCTTTTGTATTCAGTGCTGATACTGCTTGTAAGTGAGGCTGGAGGTGGGGAATGCCTTTGCCATCAGACAGTGACTCACCTAGCTCATCTCAATGCAGAGTGTGAAACTTTGGAGCCACCAAGGAGTGGGTGGTCTGCTAAAGCAGCTGTCTTTTATTCCCTTCATGTTCACTCCATTGAGACTCATCCAGCCTGTTTTCTCAGCTGATAACAGGCAATTTGGGATGAGGAGTAGCTGCAGCAGACAAAACAGATGGATCAGGACAGCCTTGGAGTTTCATTTCACAGAAGGCTTCCAAGACTGTCTATGACTGGGGAGAATTGGCAATACAGTGGTAGACCCTCTTGGCTTATCACATCTTGGTCTGTTTTCAACCCTCAGCATCAGCATAGTGGACCAAAAGAGACACTTCTGGTTACTCTAAATCAGTGTTTCTCAACTTTGGCTTCTTTCAGATGTGTGGACATCAACTTCCATGACTGGAGAATTCTGGGAATTAAAGTCCACACATTTGAAAGTTGCCAAGGTTGGGAAACTCTCCTCTAAGCCTTCACCAACTGTGGGCCTTGCAGATGACTTGGATTGCAGCCTTGCACCTGGGTTCCTACACCATGCACAACTGTAAATTGTGCATGGTGTTTTTAACAAAACGCTCCAGGTTTCCCAAAACATCAACCAGATTATAATGTACCCAGTGGCTGGTTGTTGCATCCAGCATATGTAACACCATCTAGAATAATAAAACCTATTTGTTGGATTCCTAGGACATACCATAACCACCATACATTGACTTAATGTGAGGGCCTGAAACATAGAATAGTTTATGATATTTGTGGACTTCCAACATCATGATGAGCCACCCTGTTTTGGTCTAGTCTAGTGTGTGTAAATCTGAGTTAGAAAGGGGTATTTGGGCCATCAAGTGCAATGATTCCTCAGTTCAGGAATCTACATATAAACAGAGGTATGGAATAACTTTTTATGCAAGTGATAGAACAGCTGAGGGTCTTATGTGTGGATATTCCCTAGTAAAAGTTGGAGGAGCCATAGCTTACCCTGCCAACCCTCTGTGGGCCTCAGGAGACTGTGTGATGATGCTTCTTTTCACCAGAATAGATCCAATCTTGTTTGGCTCGTTTTGGCCACTCTTACCTTCCTTATCTTCCCTCAGCCTAACCCTAACCCTAAAAAAATGCAGAGTACAGCTACTTTTTAACCAAATTTTGTCTACCAGATTTGAGAAGGGCAAGAAGTTACACACCTCCATTTGCAATTTAGCCTGAGTCTTTTGCTTATCTGATGTAATGCATGGTATGCATTAACGATCTCTGGTATGCAGAACCATTTTTTGGCTGCATTCACAAACCTGCATTCTGAATGAAGCCATTTGCTGAATTCACACAATACAGTGAATCATAAACTAATCAATTGGGTTGACTTCCTATATGATAGTAAGCATCAAAAAAACAAGGGGAAGTTTTAAGATGCTGCACAAATGTAGTTGCTGTGCCTTTAGTTGATCCAAGTAAACCTGCTGTGTGAATGGAAGTATTGTTTAAGATTCCCTTCCCAAAATCCTTGGAGATTCACTGCTCTCACACTTACTGTGAGAGGGATAAGCAAACATTTAACACCTCTGATACGTAATTAAACTTCTCAATCTGTAGATGGTAAATTATACCCTTGACCTTTACTTGAGGACTTTGGTCTGTTCTGGTTGTTGTCATGCAACAACTGCTCCAGGCTGCCTTCCTTTCAGAGAGCAATATGCATCTAAGCAATAAAATGATCAAGCCAAGAAGATTTGAAGAAAGGCCCAAGTCCACAAATATTCCTTCCTATAGAGAAAATTGGCCAGTAACCAAATAAACAGGCCAAACAGCATCTCTCTATATCATATTCCTAATCTGAGGCACAGAGATTTACCATGTATCTTGGATGTGTCCTGCTTCAAAGAGCACTAGAGGAAGCAGAATAGATAAAGGCAAGGAATGATGTCTGCATATTGCAGCATGTCTTAAAAATGTTGGCTATCTTGAACTGAATTGCTGTCATTGGTTGGTCTTTAGGGGAGATATGGCAGAGGATCCATATCTGGTGAAGTTTCTGTTGGGTGTCAGGCTTGCGAGGTCATCCAGACAAGAAGCACTACCAGAAGCACTCGCTCTAACTTTATTGTAAAGTTACATTAACAGAATTTTGCAAGTCTGAAATTGCTTCCCCTCCCTCACTTTTATGGTCCTAGAAACTAGGGAGGGTCCCTTCTGAGATGTTTGCCATGTTGCCATTCCTTCTGCAGGCTCAGCAGCCTCTTATCTGATTTTTGCCTGTGGCTCTTCCTCCTGTCTCTCAAGGTCATTCCCACATACCATTACAATGGGGGTTGGTTGTCTACGATTTAGATGCACCTGACCGCATGCCAGTAGCCATCAGAATCCAGTATGTTCTTCTTTACATGAGCTTCCTGTCTTTTGATGTGATTAAAACCCAAGAGCTGAGTTGGATCAAGCCAAATGCGCACCATGTCAGCATTTTGCATCAGGGACATTTCTGATAAGTTTAACCAGGAGTGTCAAACCCACTGTTGTTGTGGACAAGGGGAGTCAACAAAGTCAAGATGGCAGTGGAGACACATGTACAAAAAGTTTGGAGCTTCCATGGCCATATGGTGACTGCCTTGTATTTTTTTTGACATTCATATTTACGCACATACCCATGAATGTCACAGCAGCTGGTATCTAGATTATGCTGCCAGGAATTCAAGAGGTAATATACCATCCTCAAGACTTCCGAGCAGCAGTATTTGTCTCCCGTGAATTTGTCCACCCTTCTTTGAAATTCATCCTCGCTGGTGGTCATTGCCTTTGATGACAGCCAGTTTTACAGGTTAGCACTTTGGATCCTTTGTGAATCTGCCACATTTAAATTCCGCAAAAAACCACGGTGGAAGGAGACAGTCCTTGCTTTTTTTGTGTAACCCTCTCAATTCGGTGTCATCCTCTCCTAGAGGAGCTGCTGTAGCCCCCCAGGTGTTTTGAGGCTCAGCACAAACATACTACGTGGATGTGATGTGGGCCTGATTATCTGCAGACGGAGCGGTGTCGGAAGAGCCTCTCTCTCCAGCTTGCATGCAAGTTCAGATCCAGCCCTGGACTGGAGGCAGCTGCTGTTTATTCATAATTGGGAACGTGTCTCATTAAAATAATGCAGAAGCAGAGAGCTTTGCTTTCAGATGGGTCCATCAAGCAAGCAAGGGGTGGGGAGGTCTTGGGGGAATGGTTCCTGCAATGCCTCCTGGATGGATTTCCTTCTCTACCAGGCATCAGAGATGAGCAGTCATGATCTCTCA
>JANHZU010002738.1:105953-118453 GCA_032468055.1 Acrochordus granulatus | reverse complement strand
GCCTTCTGAATCACGCACTGTTTCACATATTTATTTTCCAAATTCAGTTTAACAACATTTTTTGAAACTCAGCAATAACACATTCATCATTAGTATGCAGTACAATTTCATTTTAGATGAAATTTGCAGATTCAAACCCATAGTTTTACTTGCTAAATTAATTTTTTTCCTTAAGTTGTAGGCATGTGAGCCAACAGCAAACACGTCCTTCTGATTCTAGTTCTTCTTTTGACTTGAGATTAGGTTCACCTTGGCTAATAGATACTGTCTGGCCACAAGTCCACCAGTCTGGTCTCACCATCATTTCTTTTCTAAAAAAGGCTTCTGGAGGTGACACCCAAAGAGGTACCTTAGGGGAGAGTCTTGCTTTGTATTTATCCCAAGCTCTTAGGATGATGGCATGCCTAACAAAGTGATTCTTGAAATCAGCATTCATTTTAGTTTTGGCATACCATAAATAGGCATGCTATAAAAATCTTAATTCATGGCCCTCCTTATTTTTAAGGGTCTGTTTTTTTCTGTTTAAACTCTGATTAAGTTTTTAAACCCCTTATTTTTTTGTTGCGTCTGGCATCTCTGTTCAAAACTTCCAGCGCTAAAATGCACGATGGAGACAAAGGATGTCCTTGCCTCGTGCCCTTTTGAACATCCCACAGCTTAGTCAAATTACCATGAGTCTGGTAGCACCTTTTCCAACTAATAAATTGGAAAAATTATTATTTAATAATACATTTATAGAATTTATTATTAAATTAAAAAAGCTTATAGAACCGAAGCTTTTGAGAATTCCATCTCGCTTTCTCAGATCCTGAGAAAGTTTAGCCAGTCTACCCATCCGATAAAATTTGTTAGCTGGAAAAAGTGCTATTTTTCTTGATGTCTATGTATATTGTCATTAATACATGATTTGTAGCAAAATTGCAAAAAATGTAAAACTTTCTTAAAGACCAACTGGACTTCTATTATTAGATGTAATCAGAAAATGTTTCATCTCCTATCCAGGAGAATTTTTCAATCTCATGTTGAAATGGAAGAGATGGCAAAATATATACTTTTCTCAAAAAAAAAAAAAAGGCAAGAAACAGGACAACCAGAAAAAAGTTCAAATGTAACAAGCTAAATAGAGCGACATGAAAAGCAATAAAAATGTAGGACCAGTTTTACCCTTAAGGGTCAGCACAATAACACATCAGAGGATGCTGAAAGGTTTTTGTGAAGATGAGACAAAGCTATACTGTAAACAGGAGACAACAACATCTAATTCCCCCTCCCCTGTTAAGAGAAGGATTTAATGTGTTCACATAAATAGATTCTTTGATTTTTCCAATTTTTCCCACAGTACAATTACATCATCTCTGTTTTTCTTTTCCTTTCCTTTTCATAAACCTTGTGAATAAGTCCCTGTGAAATGTAGCTGCCTTGTCGGCGAATGGCTAGCAGGGAGTTGTAGGCACAGTCCTTTTGGTTGTGTCCAGAAAGGCTGACGCTCCACTCACCTTTGGTTAGGTAACATTCAATGATGAAAGCATGCCAAGAATCTTCATAGGAATAATTTCCAGAGTCCCCCTTGTGCAACTTGGATTGCTTTTCCTTCCAGAGCGGCCTCACCCCCCTCCACCTGGTAGCACAGGAGGGACATCTCCAGGTGGCGGACAACCTGCTCAGGCATGGAGTCCAGGTGGATGCAACGACACGGGTGAGTCCCTTTGCAATATCCCACAAGGCCAGCCCCCCAGGAAGAGGGGTCAGTCGTCCAGGGGGAAGAGCCAGTTGTTCACATGGGGCCAAATTATATGGGTTAATTCAGAGAGAAAGGAAACATGATGAGCTAAGATGGAATAGTTTATGATAGGTTATCATAGTTTATGCTCCAATCTTGCAAGAAAGGGAGACTTTCCCTTCCTTCCTTCCTTCCTTCCTTCCTTCCTTCCTTCCTTCCTTCCTTCCTTCCTTCGTATTTTTTATAAATAACTCAAGCGGACAAACATACCTAATACTTCTTCCTCCTTCTCTTTTCCCTACAACAACCCTGTTCGGTGGGTTAGGATGAAAGAGAGTGATTGGCCCAAAGTCTCCCAGTTGGCTTTTCTGCCTAAGGGTAAATTTATCTTCCATCCTGACATTACTCTTGGTTCTGTCAGTTCTGCTCATAAGGCAGGCATTTTTTTCTCAACTGGAAGGATCCATTTCTAATCCCCCACCACCACCCTATTTTGGTTGGTTTCAAAAGCCAGGGGGCAAAAATCTGTTTGGGGCAGTTTTTCAGGGGCTAAAAGACCGCTTTAAATCTTGCAGAGGCTTAAAGTACCCATGTTATGCCTTATCTTCCTCAGAAGTTGGAAAAATCATGCTGTAAAAATTAGTGTTTTCATCAGTGCTTGTTAGGGATGAGGTGTCTGCAGGGGAGTTGTCAAAAAAGTAATGATGGTGTCTATGACCATATGATGGAAGCTTTGACCCTTTTTACCTTGTGTTGCACATTAAAAATAGCAAATTTTAATCATATAAGAGCAAGGCTTCAGTCACACAGTTGCAACCGCTATCTTGACTTTTTTGACTCCCCATTCCATAGATGCCTCTCTCGCTGCAAAAATTGAACACAGGCTATGGGCTGCCCACCCTTGGTTTTGGATAAGTAAGGGTAACCAAATACCCTCTAATCCCTTGACATTTTGCATCTCAGCCAATCTATAGAATTAGGAGCAAGAATGTGCTAAGATACAAATGGTTGGACTTCATCAGGTGGTTGTATACTGGGGATGTGTTCACCTATCACCCTCAGCCTTGTGAAGGAATAAGCTGATTTTCAAGGTTTGCAAAACACATTAAACCCAAAACTAGCCAAATGGGCTATAACCATACTTAACCACTCAAATCCTAACAAGTTCACACTAAGCAAGCTTAGCATTCATTTTTTTCTTTATGCAATTTTTCTGCTGCCTCAATACAGTCACACTCTAGATGGTGTGTAGAGTTTAGCAGTAAAAATACAACAATAATAACATGAACAGAATGGAATGGAATAGAATAGAACAGAAGTCCCCAAGTAAAGAAGTTTTGTTCCCTAACTCTGTTTTTAATTCAAATTTGTATTTTAGTTGGAACTTTTACTTAAAAATGGATTGCCTGCTACTGGAAAATGGCAGAGCTTTGCCCTTCCTCAGATCTGGAGACTGCTGGGGCCACCCAGTGTTTCAGGAACCGCAGAAAACAAGCTGTGTATTAAGAATGCATGACCTGGGCAGGGGGAATGCCATCAGCTTAGGCATGTTGTGTGAGTGCAGCTCATGTGTTCCCCTTGTGTTTCCTACATGTGAGAAGGGACATTTTCCATTGCCAAAAATCACACCTAATGTTTGGATTAATTCTGGAATGGGTTATTGGTGCAGAGAGAAAAGCTGAAGGAGTTACCTACAGAGGCTGTGAGATCTAATGGTAGTTGTGAGAACCTGTCCTGCTTGTCTTTGTCTTCCAGATGGGCTACACACCCTTGCATGTGGCTTGTCACTACGGGAATATCAAGCTGGTGAAATTTATGCTGCAGCATCAGGCTGATGTCAATGCCAAAACAAAGGTATGGAAGAGAAATGTCCATAAAAATGGGTGGATGAGGTTTGGGCCAAAAATTCAAGATGGCAGCCACAGCCAGGGGGTTGAAGCACCACCCCTTTTTATGGGTGATGCCATACCTATCGATATGCTGACACCCCTGCTATTGGAGAGACATGATGTCTTTTCTTAAGTAGAGATGTAATCTGTCTTGATTGACAAGGATGCTAAACAGTGCCTGATAGAAGAGAGCATAATGCAAAAGGTATCATCCCTGGATCATAGTAGGTTTGCGCAACATTTCTCAGGCTGAGGGTCACAGTTGGCCTTTCCCCACCCCCTTTTTGGTATGTCCCTGACTTTGGCTCTTTTTTCCTTTGCAGCTGGGTTACACTCCTCTGCACCAAGCAGCCCAACAAGGCCACACTGACATAGTCACTCTTTTGCTCAAGCATGGGGCCTCACCCAATGAAATCAGTTCGGTGAGTGTGGAAATCCAAGGAGCCAAGTGTTCCAGCAGCTACCTTATCTGCTCAATTGCTTGCTCTGTTTTTTCTCCATTCCTTGCCCACAGATTGTCCATTTCTTTTTGTTCTCTTTGCTTAGCTCATGCATAGCTGAGATATGTGAGTAGATACTACCCAGAAGGCCGATGCTTATGCATGATGGGGGCATCATGGACGGTCTGCCTCTGGCATTAAGAGATGCTGCTATTCTCAGCATGAGGCCACCAAAGGATGCCTGTGCAAAGAAGGGACAGAGGGAGGCTCAGCCTGGTTTCACATTCAGGTGTCACCTGGTTTTGTTGCTATCTGCATGACCCCAATATTTCTGGGTCTGTAACTTTGCCCTGAGCAGCTGGGCTAACACAACTTATAAAACTTAGCAACATGTAAATGTGACACCATGGAGTTCTTGGAGTTCTTTGAGCTTGATTGTTTGCTTGCACACTTTTCATTATCCAATTCGGTAACATGTGCAAACAAGTGTGGGGTTTGCTGCTTATTTATATGTAGTAGCTTTCCCTGCCAATGTTGGTGAGGGTGTGGTTTTTTCCCCTTGGTAGTTCATTGATTAGGGTATTGTTTTTCTGGTTGTTTGTTTGTTTGGTGTTAATCCTTGCTTACCTGGGTATTGATTGTTGGAGAAGATGAGTTCTGGTTCTTTTATTTGCTTCTTAGCTTTTTTATTGTATTTTTGAATGGTGTGTAAATATGGCTTATTTCTGTCTGTCTACTGATGACCAGTTTGTCTGAATGCCAAGCTTTTAGGAATTCTCTAGTATTTCTAGATTTCTGGATTGGTCTAGGATGCTCAACTTCCCAGTTGAAATATGGTTGAGCCTGTCCATGTGTTTTTGAATTTAAGGATTTGTATTGTGTCTTCTGACTGCTGGCTGGCATTTGTAGATGCACTCTGCTAATCTACCTGTCTGTCCCACAGCGTGTCTGTTACAGTCCTTATCTTGTATGTTGTAGATGACTCCTGTTTTTCCTTCTTGGGCTATTGGGTCTTTTGGTTAGGTTTACTCATTACTGTAACAAACAAACCAACTGAAGCCCTTCAAAACATTTTAAGTAAACCAAAAGACCCATAGCCCAAGAAGAAAAAACAGGATTTTTTCTACAGTTCAACCCTAAGCTACCTATATTCTTTTCTTCTTCTTCTTTTGGATAAATAATTAAGCAGGTAGTGTTCACATAATGTGAATGCCACAGAAAAGCCAAGTTGAGTGTAAATATTCTGTAAATGCAGCTACTACAGTAGGTCCTTAAATTAGCCAACCTATTATTAATTTCTGGCTCAATTCACCCAGTGAATTACCAGAAGTTGATAATTTAATTACACATTTCAGGTGAGTCCAGGTTCTACTAAGAAAATAGATTGATTGATAATTTGCCATCAAGTTGGTGTTGACTCTTAGTGACCACATGGATAGATTTTCCACAGGAGGATCTGGCTTCAACCTTGTCCAGTGCAACTGCATCCACCTTCCTGAGGGTCTCCCTCTTCTTTTTGTTCCTTCCCTCTTTCTCAACATTATGGCTTTCTCAGGAGAGCTAAATCTTTGCATAATGTGTCCCAAATATGACAATTTAAGCCTGATCATTTTTATCTCAAGCGCGAATACTAGGCAAGTAGTAGATGAATAACTGAAATATTTCATCGTCAGCATGTTGATCAGCCTGGGGGTGGATGCTCTGGTTTCAAAAAGAGATTTGTGCACACCAGTGTAATTCAAACAAATGCTAAAAAGTTTGGTGCAGAATTTGGAATGCTTTTTGAGCAACAGTTGACATAAAATCCCCGTCAGGATTGGCATAATTGTGAATAAGGAGCACTTTTTTCTATTTCTCTGCAGAATGGTGCTACCCCTCTGGCCATCGCCAAGCGGCTTGGCTACATTTCCGTAACTGATGTGCTGAAAGTTGTCACTGATGAGACCAGCTTCCTGGTGAGTTCCACCATCAAACCCTAGGGAGGGGGACTTACAACTTTGAAGCTTTCCCTCCCATCTGACCTGTTGCTTCTTGCAGTCATTAAGTGACAAGCATCGGATGAGCTTTCCAGAGACGGTGGATGAGATTCTGGATGTGTCTGAGGATGAAGGTGAGGTGTAGAGGAGGTTGCACTGATGTTCTCCATGCACTGGATTGGCAAATGCATCACTGAAAGCTGCCTCCCTTTTTATGTGGAGGGGAAAATCCCTTAATGATGTTGGTGATAATTTGCTGTTTACAAGTATATTTTACCCACCTTTCTCATTGGCAGGACAGACAATAAATAGTGGTCTTTGTTTTCCTACTTGTTTAAAAAAGTGTCTCAACCTTCCCTGTTGCATTCTGTTCTTCTTTCAACAACATTCATTCTTCAGACTGCCCTAATCCTTTGGCTGTAGGGGAGGATGAGAATTCCACTTCTTGCACTCTGCCTGGTGGATTCCCACCTTCCTTCCTTCCTTCCAACAGAATAAACAAACAAATAAATAAGTGCCTAAATAATTCCCATACTTTCATAACAGTGCATGCCCCGTGCTATCAGGGAGGGCATGCATAAAGTTTAGGATGAGGGACCAGACCCATTCTCTTTCTGAGAATCTCAACTTACAATTCACAAAATTGTAATATTTTTATATTACAATAATATAAAAGTTCCTAGTCTCCATTGAGGAAAATATATGTTTGGAATGGTTTCAGCAGGATCGGAAATGAAACAGGAAGCTGTGTAAAATCCTTGCCTCATCTTTATCTATATATTTACACATATCTTTAGCCCCTGCTTGGAGACATCCCCAGTAGGAGGACAAATGACAAAAGCAGCGTTGCAAGGTTGTAATGCATGCACTCCTCCCTTTGTTTTTCTTTTATTCCAATATTATAAAGCATGATACTTTGTATTATTTCAGTGCAAATTTCCATGCAGGCATGTGGTCCAACCTTGGCAGTTTTTAAGACGTGTGGACTTCAGCTCCCAGAATTCCTCAGCCAGCTATGCTGTCTGAGTTGCAGTCCACATGTCTTGAAGTTGCCAAGGTTGGATACCCCTGCAGTAATGTTCAAACAACAGGATTCAAAATGATTCACCTTCTGTTATTACTATGCCCCGTTCGTATGTGTGTTATGACATTGGAGTACAATGACGTGGAGTTCAAGATGCAATGGTGCAATGTTCCTTTTTTCATTTTGATGAAAGGCTGTGATCCTGCAAACACCTCTCCCTTTCACAATTACACCAAACCCCTAGCCATCTTGAAAGATGACAAGACAAGGGCTACCTCTCCTTCCCTCCTCCCCAGTTTTGAATCCAGGTTTGCAGCAGTCTTTGGACCTAGATTTAAACTAGGGCAACTGAGTCCACTGCATTCAACCAACACTACAAACCGGCTTTGTTTTCTCTTGCTTTGCAGGCACGACTCACGTAACTCTCCTGGGTATGGACTGTGTATTATCGTGGGTTTGGCTCACCTGCCTTCCCCATTGACCCCATTCTACCCCATATGGGACACACTCAGCCTCATATGCCTCCATTCCATGCCACCTATCGCTTCCGGTGGGCCAGCTCACCCACTGCCTATCCATTGTGTCTGTGACTCAAGGGGTGGGTGGCAAAGGGAAACTGATCAAGCCATCATTTCACTGCTGCAGGTTCTTTGTTTTATGCTAGATTGCAATCTGGTAATGAAAGGAGTTGGAGACATGGCTAGCAGGTTCATCTGACTCTTCTAGGCAAGACCTGGGTAGGATTTCATTCCCCAGCCTTAGCAACTCTAAGACGTGTGGACTTCAACTCCCAGAATTCCCCAGCCAGCATGAGTTGAAGTCCTTGCATCTTAGAACACTGTCCCAACTTCTTTTACTACTTGACTTGGCTTTGCTTTTCTCAACTTTCCTTTGCTTTTCACCAGTGCTGTGCAGAATTCTTTTCCATCTTTTTCCTAGCAGTTCCTATTCAGTTTGATAGCCAAACATTTGACCTAAGATTTATTTAAAAGTGAAGAAAATGTAGGTGCAGTTCTGACAGGTTCAGTGTGGTGCTGTTCTTCTTACTTAGTGATGAGGCAGGCAAAGTGTGAAAATATTGCCTTTCATTGTGCCATCTTCTCTTCGGCCATCTGCAGCTTCCCTGGCTTCCTGCTCTTCTATTCAATTCTGTGACATCGTATCAGGAGGGAAGGCTTCCCAGGGGTTTCCTTAGACTGGTGGGTATGGCAGCCAGGGAGGCTTTCAAGACATGGAACAAGGTGTCAAAGAAACCAAAAACCCCATCAAGAGCTTCTTCAGTAAGCTCAAAATACCACCAAACAAACACTGATTGATTTCTCCCTCATTCCTTAACAGCTGCCTTCTGTTTCCACATGCACCGCCACCATCCTTTCTCATTCATATCTCCTCCGAGCAGCTAAGTCACCTTTCCCCTATCATTTTCCAAAGATTTGAGCCCCGAGATCTCCCAAGAATCTAAGCTCTTTCCCCATCCTTTATTTTCTTCTTCTGGTAGGGAATAGTTTCTTTTCACCCACCTATCATCTGAAGAAAAATAGAACACTGTTCCATCAGCTTAACCAACACGTAGCTATTGATGATCTTTAAAAATAGGGTCAGTGGCTGTTTTTCAGGGAATTCAAGATGGTTTGAAACAAGAATTGCTCAGAATATGAATATCCACCACATTTTTTAAGTTATATTCTAAAGTATTCTGAGCCAGTGGTGAGAAGGGGGCAAAGAAAGATGTTTTTCAGAGACTTTTTCCAAAGCTCCACAAATAGTATTAATCTATCCTTCTAAAGCTCTCTCTGATATATTAGTAGCATACCCGTTTCTTCTGTTGTATCCTACGCCATTATTGACTGCAGAACAAAGTCACATAAGATCCCAGGATTGTATGAATGTTATTCAAGAAGACGCCCCCATCCGCATTAAATATTGGTCAGGAGGAGGACACCTTCATTATATTGGTGGCTTCTATAGAATTCAGCCCATAAGCTAGCATTTGCCATCCTTGCTCAACCTGTGATAGATTTCCAGTATGGAATTCTGGAATTTGTGATCCAGTTGCATCTGTAACATGTATGGTTGGATGAACTGGCAGATCAACTGGGCTCTCAGTTAACTATATCTACTATAATGGTCCGTGGAACCTAGCGCAGATTGTAGGCTTCAGAAGGGTTAACTTTCCTCTGTTGCCCTTAAAGGACAACAACAGCCCTGCTTTTGTTTTGTTTGAGCTCTGATTGTACCCTGCTTTCATCCCTGTTTCCTTTTTAGGAGATGAATTGCCAGGGACCAAGATGCAGAAACGGGAACTTCAATATCAGGAAGATGAGAGAGAAATTGTGGAGTTTGTCCCCAAATTGGATCACACGTAAGATATGGAGAGGGTGGTGCATGTCACACCCTTTCATCATCACAGAGCACAAATTCTCCAGAGCAAGTTCTTCTAAAGCAAACCAGAGATAATCCAGCACCTTCCTGGACTATTCATGGGTCATACATATCAAGAGTATCATCACCTCTGTTTCCTACACTTAGATAGATATCTTTTCCTAACCAGAGTGGTGCCAAAATGCCAAATAACACATTGTGACATCATAATGCTTCCTCTGCACTCACATACTTGCACTGCAATGTTGCAGTGCAATGTTATATGCAATACAACTTTGCAGTACAACTGTTGCATATAAGGGACAGAATGTGCATTGTGAAGTTGTAATGCCTATTTTGTCAGGTGCACCCCTTGCTCCCTCTGCAGGTACCTCTGGGCACATGTAAGCATAGATGGATCCATGATGGTGGAGCAACACAAAATCATATTGAAGCCTTGCGGCCTGTGTCAGGCATGCGGCTAAGCCCTTAGAGGTAGGATTCCCAAAGAAGGCCACATTGTACCCCGACCCTTTCCCAACACTCTTCTTCCTTTTTATTTGTTTTGCAACACAGAAGGGAGGAATCACCAGCTATTCCTCGAGTCCCTTGTGTCACACCTGAGACGGTCCTCATCCGGCCTGAGGAACCAGAGCAGGTGAGTGCCAGCCCAACAAGGCTAGGTTGTGGGCAGGAGCTGAAGGCACTTCACAGGAGCTTTGTTGACCATTACCTGATAGACCAAGCAGGAAAGGTGTGATTTGCTCTCATTTTTTTCACCACCTCAGCAACTTAAACTAGTGAAACTCAATTTAAGAATGTTTTTGCTTCCTCCTCTCTGGGAATCTTCAGCCATTCTAGTTCTGATTAATTATCAGAACAAGAGAAAATGCTCCCATGGGATTGGAGCACCTGTTTTTAATAGAGTTGTGCCCAGAACCTCTGGGTTGTAGGATGGCAATATGATGAGTTTGCATGAAGGGGAGTAAGGGTAAAGAATGTTACTGATTTATTTAATTTATTCATCACCCATCTCACCCCAGCAACTGTGGGTGGCTTACAATAAAATAATAGTAAAACTCAGTGCCATTAAAAAATAAAAAAATAAAATAGTAGATAAAAAAGATAGATGAGCAAGATAGTTGTGGGGGGCGCTAGAATGGAGGTGGGGTTTTCTAGTCTAATAGCCACCTCCAGGATGACACTTCATCATCCAGGCCCCAGGCCAATCTGCAAAGCGAAGTTTTCACTCTTTTGTGAAAGTCCAAAAGGGTGGGGGCTGATCTCACCTCAGAAGGTATGATGTTCCACAGAGCGGGGGCCATGGCAGAAAAGGCCCTCTCCTGGACCCTGCCAGCCAAAATTCCTGGCTGGTGGGATCCGGAGCATGCCCTTACTGCCAGCACAATGGGGCAGTGCTGAATCCATTGGGGTAGGCCTTTTCCTTGAGTAGCCTGGATGAAAGTGACATCTGGGTGGAGTCAAGATCATAGAGAACCTGGCATGGATTTAACAGGAGCTCCATTCTGTTCCATCTAGCCTTCCAAGGAGTTTGATGAAGAGTCCCTCATCCCAAGCAGTCCTGCCACAGAGACCTCTGACAACATCAGTCCAGTAGCCAGCCCTGTCCACACAGGGTGAGTCATCTCTCCAACCTCATCCCAATTCTCCATGGAACCCTTTATGAAGATGTAGGAAGAGTCTCATGTAATCATGATAAGATCATTGGCTGTAGTCTTTTGATGAGATGATGAAGATTCTCATTCATCCAAGTAGAGTTGCCTGGAGGTTGAGTCATGGCGACTTTTGCCATATTATGGCAACATCTTTCGATGAACCTTTTGGTGGTGTGTTGGTTTTCTAGATGGGGGAATTCAGGATGAAGATGGAAGCAGATTGTCATCTGGACACCTTCCATTTCCATTTACACCTTTACCAAAAACTTGGTAGCACCACTTCTGGTGATACCATTGTGTTAGCAGTTGGCCTTCTATGACTTTCCAGATGATCAAGATGATGAATCAGAGCCTTTGGGAAATTGCTCATCCTGCCCTACCTGATTGATATTTTTCTACAGGAACATAGAGCTGACCTTGAGGAATTGTCATGAAAAGGAAATGTGGAGAAAAACATTACTTGGTCTTTAGAAAGAGAGAAGTGTAAGAAAGAAACTCAAAATAGCCTCACCTTGATGTTTAGTATCAGATGAGACAGAAAGAAACTTAGGCAGGGTTTCGATCACACTTGCCGAGGAATTGGCAAAGGGCCGGTTCTTCAGGGCCCTTCAAAACACCAACAGGATTGAGGGTCTACCAGATCTCGGGAAAACCTCTTTCCAGTGGGCAGGTAGTGTGTCAGAGAAGGCATATTGCCAGGAACCCAATAGTTTGCATTGTTTAATCGAAGGAATCCAGAGCACACCAAACCTGCAAGATCGAATTAGTCAGGCAGACGCTATGCCATGTAGGGCTTTGTAGGTAATTACCACCATCTTGAATCTTTCCCAGAAGCAGGGTGTTACATGGGTTCGGTTGCTAAGTCTTGTCCAACTTTTTGGGACTCTGTGGACTGCAGCATGTCAGGCCTGTCCTCCCGGATCTTCCCCAAACCCGCCCCCACTGTGCCATGTGGGCATATTGAGGCATGCCTATAACTGCCCACGCTGCTGAAATAGAGGATGGGTGGACAGACGGACGGACGCATGTTGGAGAGAGTAAATGAATTTAGAACTGATTTGGGGAAGGTATGAAAGAGCGGTTCAGGAGGGAGGGATTTTGACAAGCATCACACAGTCCAGAGGTAGAAGGAAGCATGAAAAAAACCACTCAAAATGACCTCACCATGATTTCTCTCAGGTGAGCAGAGAAAAACTATTTCTTGGCATTCTCTGAGGTTGCTTGTTTTCCTGCAGATGTTTTGTTACCAGCCTAGGGAACATCATCAGTCATGGGAGAGTGGAGGTTGCTGGTAGAGCACTTTGTCACATTCGGAGAGGACTTTTGTCCAAGCTGGTTCCTTGTCTGTGAAGACTCTCACTCGTCCAGGGTAATTGCATCGCAACAAAGTTTAAAAAACAGGCATCTGGACTGG
>JANHZU010002738.1:89683-99755 GCA_032468055.1 Acrochordus granulatus | reverse complement strand
CCGGGGGCTCCGGGGGGGGCTCATCGTCATCGTGGAGGTGGCTGGTGGATCACTAGCCACCCTCGCCCCCCTTTTTTATGTATGGAATCCTTTTAGCCCACCCCTCTAGTTCCGCCGGGTCTTTTATTTTCACGTTTTAATTCATGTTTGTGTTTTGTTAGCCGCCGAGAGTCTCCAGATTTCTGTGGCACGGACATCAAGTAAATGAATAAGATAGCCATAGGGAGGGCTGCCGCTGAATTAAGTCTGATCTCTGGTTCTTGCATAGAAAGGCCCGTGTTGTTTTCTCGGCGACTGCACCGAGGTGGCTCGCTCAGCTTTGGCACGAAGTGCTGGCCTCTCGTCCTGACACCGTCTTCCCCATGACCTAGGTTCTGGCTTGCAGACTGCCCGCGCACCGCTGAAGCTGTCCATTTTGCCACTCTGCTGTACAAGGAACTGGCAGCCGTGCCCTACATGGCTAAGTTTGTGGTGTTTGCCAAGATGAACGACGGGCGGGAGGGACGCTTGCGCTGCTACTGTATGACCGATGACAAGGTCGACAAAACGCTGGAGCAGCACGAAAACTTCACGGAAGTGGCGCGCAGCCGGGACATCGAGGTACCCCGGGATGCATTCCCCTCTCCCTGTGTGCCATCCTGGACCTGCCGGCAGTGTTGCTTTGAGGGTGCTTCTGCATCCCAGGAGAGCCGCCACGAGAGTTTTCTGAAAATGCCATTTATTTTGTGATTTGATTCGATGGTTTCATTTCGGTGCCCCCCGCTCCAAACCGACGCTGGGGGCTCACACGATGAAACAGAAGCGCAACTTCATTTCAGCGATCGGAGTAGAGGGAACAAATCAAAGCACAAAACAAACGGCATCTCGTGGTGGTTGTGCTCTCTTGCCTTTTGTGGCACCCCCGCGGATGCCGTTGCCGCTGTGTCAAGCTGGACGGCTTCTAAAACGCGCTCCTGTGTTACTGCAGCTGTTTCGCGTTTTAATATTCCGATGCTTTTGTTTTCAAAAAGTTATAACTCTGTTTCCCCAAACTAATGGTGAGCTGAGCCCAAAATGGACCACGATGCCTTCCTCTACTAAGGGGACAAAGTGGGGATTTTATGTAAAGTACATTAAACTTTCCTTTCTTTTTGGTGGAGGGGGCCATGTCATTCCCATTGGCAAAGCTCGAAAGTTTATTTTTGTCCATGTTTTGAGGGGGAGAGGAGGCGCTGTTTCGTTGCTAGGCCCACATTTTAGCTCTGGTTTTGCATGCTTCCAGCACAGGGAAACTTGCTATAGTGTGACAGGATGGAGGAAGGGGTCTCTGAAGCATGTTTGGGGAAAACCTTTTAACTGCGGATGAATTCAAATTATTACACTGAACTTTGTTCTAGGATGTTCACCTTGGTCATGGTGAAGCCGTGGTGACGTCGCATCCATATGGCATGATTGCAAATGCACCATTTATGTGATGATGTCATAATGCTCATGATATCACTTCCCCCCTAGATATCTGTAGGGAACGGGTGAGATGGAACACAAGCTTTTAATACCTAAGAAATAAATTGCAATCTAACTCGGGCCTTTGCAGGTAGCTGAAGGCATGCCACTCCACATGGAGCTTTCTGGGAACCTGCTGCCGATCAAGAAGGCCGCCCAGCAACGTAGCTTCTTGTTCCAGTCATTCCATGAGAACCGCCTCATCATCCCCGTGAAGGTAATCAGCAGCAAGTTTTGGAAATGAGACTCTGGGGCTGCCTCTGGTTATTGTGGCCTGGTTTTCTTCCCAGGTAAGGAGGCCAACGGAGTCTGTAACCATCTCTTTGCAGTCTTGCAAAGTTCAATACTGACAGAATGGAGTTATCTTGGCTTGGTTGGGTCTTCACTTCACCTCCTCACTGTTCCAGTTGCATTTACTTATTATAAGCAGAACTTTCAGAAAGAACACCTAAGTTTGAGTGACTTCAGTTGAAGAGTTTCCTTGATCTTGGCCAGGGAAGGACAGAGATCATATTGTTGCTTTACTCATGAAGTTCAGGAGTCATTTAGAGCTAAAGCCAGGGTCAGGAACTTGGTTAAAATGGATTAAAAGTTCAAAGATGAAGAGCAGGAGACTGAAATTTGTGTCCTGCAAGAGGAAACCAAAGGAAGTTTAGTCTTGAAGGTGAAGAGAAGATGATAACACTCTTTGAGTGCATGATAGAAGTCACCCAGAAGAAGATTTTTTTTTCAATTGTCCAGAAAGTACAAGGCATGAATAATGACCTGAATATTGACAAAAGCAACTCCAGAGCAGAACCAAGTACTCAAAGAATTAGTGGGGGACCCTTCTTGTCCTTGAACTGGTTAAGTTCAAACAGAAGCGATGCAATCATCGTGCAGGAACTTTAATCTGGATTCCTGCAGAAAGCAGAGGTTGGACTTGACAGCACTGAGCACTTAACGGCAGCTTAGAATCAGGAGAGCCGGATTTATTGCAAGGAAAACAATAACAGAATTTTGGAAACTAGGTATATGTGTATTCTGGTTCTCATTTGTGGAAATATACTGAGGGAGGGCCTCCTTGATGCCTTTGATATTCTTGCTCACTGTCTTGAGACTCGAGTGGGAAACTGACACCTGTTTAGAAAATACAAAAGTAAGCTCCATTTTTTCTTGTTCTGCAATATCATTTGAAACACCCTCTCCCATTCCATGGCTCAGGGAACTCCATAACAAGGGCTCCTTCCAACTCTAGAGCCTTTGGAGGATTACAAACCAGCTTTGAACCGAAATATATTTCCAGGAATTTATCTCTTATTCTCACAAGAGGAAAAAAAAGATGAACAGATAAGATTTTTTCAAGCATCTTTATCTGATAATACCAAAAAGAAAAGCAAAATTAGAAAGATTTTGGGCTACTAGCAAGTCAAAGGAGGGTTGTGGAATACGGGTGATATTTTGATCTGCTTCTTGAATAGGGCTGAGACCGAGTTTAATTTGTTCCCTCTGGTCTTCTGAAACATAGGTGAGGGACAGCAGTCGGGAGGCCAGTGGCTCTTTGTCCTTCCTCCGCAAGCCCATGAAATATGAAGAGCTTCAGCATGTGCTTTGCCACCTGAATGTCACAATGCCACCCTGTTCCAAGGTGAGTGAATCCAGCTGGGCTGCTACGGACCTTCTCTTGTTCTGTCCTGTCCACATTCCTTGCTTTGGGTGCTGTCCTACCCTTCTTGGCTCACAACAGAACAGGCTTGGGAGCAGCCTTGGGATTTAATCCCGTCACAAGTTGGCAAGATGCAATTCTCTGAAACTGCGAACGCATACAGTATTTCAACAATACGTTGATTCTCGTATCAAAACATCCGTGTTAGGATGGAAAGCAATCGTAGCATTAAGGTAGAAAATGAAAACAGTTGTTTATCATTTCCTCAAAATAATTTGCTTTGGACAAGCTTTGGCCAAAGTCAACAGAAATGTCACAGATGAAGGAGCCAAAGATAAAGGTGGTTGTCATGGTTTGGGATCAAAACTTGACCTGGGCTTGTCTGGTTCTCTTCCCATGGATTTTCCTGATGACCAGCCAATGCAAAAACAAAATACTTACATTGGTACGACTTAATATAGTGGAAATGTGGACATTTGCCACTAGATCGACACTTAATGCTGAGAATCCCTGTTCTGCAAATGCTGGATATTCTATTTTTCACCGACAGTTCAGACTGAGCCACAACTTTGTAAGACACATGTACACACAGACAGACATGCACACTGCTTGTCTGCGAGAAACCTTACTTGGTTTCCCCATTCCAGTTTCTGAAATTGTATTGCCCACCAAGGACTAGAAATCTGCTTTTCCGCTAATAAAATAAAAACATATATCAGCTACTACCTAGCCAAACAAATCTGTGAGGACAAGCATGATCCATTAGCCTGAAAGGAGAATGGAGTACAGTATTCTGGAGAAGGAAATGGCTGTCTGAAACGGAACAAAAACATCAAGAGAGTGAAACTTGTAATTGTTTGGGGTAGCGTATGTGAAGAACTCTATATTTTAGGAAGAGAAAGTGCTAGAGACTTCCAGAACATTCTTGTTCTCTTCGAGATCACAGTAATTCAGCAGTTCTGAGACAATCCAGCTGTTTTCCGGGAATTGCTTTTCGGAATAGGATGCAGCTTGTGGTGTTCTGGACATGGTTCATCTTCAAAACAGGCCTCTGAAGTACCATATCTGGAACTCCACGATAGCTTTGTTTTGGAAGATCTAACTTCTGGAAAACCGAGGGACTCCTCCTCCAGATGTGTCCTGGAGAAGAACTGAAACATTCCAGAGACCTCTGGATTCCTTCTAAGAATGGTAGTCTTTGCCCATGCCCGTTCCAGGTCACCACAAGAAGCCTTCAGTGAACTTCAACATTCCTCAGGTGGAGCAAGGAAGCAAAGGGATGCTATGGATGTCTCCCAAATAAATGTTCTTCGACCCTTGGTCATGAGGCGTCCCAGGCTGGTAGCAGAGACAGGAGAGCATTTGGGTTTTGAGTGTCCCAGCTCAGGGAGTATTTATTAGGTAGTTACTCCTCCCCTCTTTGTTACTGAAAAATCGCCAACACTTCTTTGTTGTCTCCAGGGTTTGGGCAGTGAAGAGCGAAGGAGAACATTGACACCACTTGCCCTGCGAGAGAGATACAGCTTGCTCAGCGACAGCACGTGGGGTAAGGGTACAAGACCTCAGCAGTGCAGATTCAACAGAGCGTAGAACCCTCTTCCTCTTCCCCACAGCATTGAGTTGTGTCAAGTTGCCAGTTTGAGGGTTGGTACGCTGGAAAGCACAATGCAATGTGTGATATGCCTCCAGCGGCGGGTGATGTCAACATGAAGGCAGACATTTTCTCTGCAGTGGTTCCTTTATTCCAAACAACAGACATCTCGAGCAAACAGGCCCAGCAGGTTTGCCAGCATTTTCTTTGATGCGCGAGCTGCCTCCAGCAGGGAGCTAGACTGTGCCTCTGCTTCAAAAGTACCTCGATGGTTTGATCCCATGGTGCCCAGTCTGCGATCGTGGGCGGCGGGGAATGGCAATGGTTGGCAGCGCAGCCCTATCTGCCCTACGTCTTCCTTTTTTAAAGAGCAGACTCTTTAAAAAATAGTTGGGTGATTTTAGTTTAAAAAACAAGGCAAACAGCCTCGTGCATCTGAGCTTCGTTGCCCGCAGCAAAGGGCCTGTTCAAAGCTTAGGGTGCTCAGATGCTTTTACATTTATTTTTAGAAAAATATTTACAATGCACACACACACACCATTCAAAGGACAATATCAAAAACGCCCTTGAATAGTTCCTTTTATTTCAGTCACAGCTCAGCCCAGAACTACTGTAATAATATAACGTTCATTCTAATGTAGAAATAAGAATTTTAAAAAATCATATGGATAGAATAAAAGAAAGTAAAAATAAGATAATTAACACAGAATTACAATGAACAGTAAACATGTCTGTGAAGACCCTCACTCGTCCAGGGTAATTGCATCTCAACAAAAGTTTAAAAAACAGGCATCTGGATTGGATTTTTCAAGTAGAATTGAGAAAGCCTTTTGGATAAAAGGTGAAACGTCTTCTACATGAAAAATCCAATCCAGATGCCTGTTTTTTAAACTTTTGTTGCGATACATTTATGGAACTTTGCCAAATCAACAAAATAGTCTAAACAGTTTGATGCAGAAATTCCAAATTTTTGCTATTACTGTACATAATTTAAGATGTATAGTATCTTTCCTTGGCTTCAATCTAATATTAGAGCACAATATCCATTTACCTTTCATGTTATAATGTAATGAGATTGTCTTGATTTTTTCATTTCTCATATATTAAGATTGCCCTGGTACTTTAATTTTTAAAATGCAAGTGATTTTAATAATGTGGTACAGAAGTGCTGGCATTAGCTTATTTTATTATTCTCCTTCCCCTTTGGAGTGATCATTTGAGAGATGTCTTTGATTTTATTCTATTACAGTTGGGGAGGAGAGGTACAGATTTGAATCCATAAACAGTTCAAAAGAAAAATAAACTGGAATCTAGAGAATGATGTTAAATAACTCAGAAAGGAGTAAATCATATCCTATTTTACACAAACCCATAATGAACCATGGTAAGAAGTATTCTGAATGTTGAATTTAGCTATGTTTCTCCTCTGAAAAACAGCCAGAATGTCAGTACTCTTTCTTTTTATTTACAATATATTATACTTCAGATTCTCTGTTAGGCAGCATAAATCCAGATAAAGTAAATTATTTTGCAGTTTTGGAGTAGATGACTGGTTTTTACAATGCAACTTTTTCCCCCTCAGTCCCTTAGGGACAACTAAATATGTATATAGTCAATTAAAACTCCATACATAGAGCTTTTTGTAATCACTGAGCTGAGGAGATTGTTTATAATGTTTGGTAATCCTAGGCCCCGAGATTTTTTTGATTACATTATTCCCAAAGTTTACAAACAAATATCTGCATTTATGTAGAACTCATCAGATAACCAAACATGTACTGAATCATGGCTAATAGTCATTTGTGATTCAGGACAATTGTTGCCTTCACCAGTAGCCAAGAATGAAGGGGCACCCACCCTAATGGAAACTGGTAAAAAGTTAGTTTTTTCAGAGAGTGTTTGGAGTTTAGGCAGCTTGGGGTCATCTTTTTTTGTTTCATTATGTACTTACTGGATAACGGTTACCGGATTTTATATCATATATTTTATGATGTTGGTGATATCAGCAGTATAAACAACTAATAAGTAAAAATCTCAGTTGAGAAAAAAAGACAAGCTAGGACAACAGCAGTCTCATTGTCATAGGGCCTTAATGAAAGATTGGTCCTTAGAGTACTACTCTAAAGTGGTACAAGGGATTTGGAGCATTCACTTAAGTACCAAGCCATGGTACTCTCTTAAAATCTAGTATCATTCTTTGAATATACTCAGTAAACAAAATAGACTCTAGCTCAGTGGTGGACGATCTGTTTCAGATGTGGACGCTTTTCAGCTTTAATTGCTTATTTCTCGTTAAGAATGTGATCTGTCAGTCAGAATACACAATATTGAGCTGATGTGACTAAGAGTCTGAACTGGTTAAAAGCAACTTCCTATGCGCTTACAATTTATCAATTGTAATTAAATTACAATTAAATGACATAAATCAGTCATAATTTACCATTTATCAGGGTTTTATATCACATATGGCACTTAGACTCTCTTGTTCAGCTTACAAGCAAACTCAAGAAGATTACATAAGTAGCTTTATTGTAGAGGATTAACAAACCACACATGTTAAGTATTCATTCTAACAACATGCACGGATCCTACCCTTTATAACAGGGTTTTCAATCCATTCTGGCATTCCAAGACAGAAGCTTTCTGACTTCACATTTCCTGGACTAACGGTTATTGTCATAGTCCCTTTTTTATAAAAAGGCTTCCTCTGGTGTGGCTGACATGAAAATTGAGAATCCTGCCTCACCAGTTTCAACCCGCTTGAACTTGATCATGTCTCATTAAATAGTAAATAGTTCCCGAGAGACTAAAGATGCTGTTATTCCAAAGAACACATTTGCCATTATTTGTTTTTTTCTGTGAGCATTCTTTTGAATACTGACAGCTGATAATGCCACACTAAAAGTAACCAGAGCCATGCTTCAGTCATTGGCTGGGGGGTGCCGTTTAAAGGATATCTTTCAGCCTATTCAACAGGTATTGTACATTCCTCAGAGTTCACTGTCAAAATGAGGTGCTAGTTGAAAGGGGCCCTGTTGTTAACCTCTTTTCATGAAAGGTTTGTTTCTTTTTAGTGGACTTGAAACAGCCTGTCTTACAGGCTGACCTTTTCAGCTGTGCTGATCTGATGGGAAATGGGTTCCCAAAGGCATGTACAAAGCAGATATAAAACACACTCACTCTACAAAGATCAGTATCACAAGAGTCATTGCTAAGTTGGTTTTCTGCATTTTCCATCGTTCTGTCCATTTTCAGGCTATCTCAAATGGGAGCCACCTACTGGTTAGTGAAGGTATTGGTACAGTATAACTTTCAGTGCTTTTTTTGTTTTAAATCAATTGATATGAGTGTACAGTATACGCAAAATATAGGACTGGTCCCGTCAGGCTGATAAGCAAATGAATACTACTGCTTCTGCTGTGTGCTGTGGGTTTTTCCTTAAGTAATGAATTATTTTACTAGGTTTTAAAAATTCAAAAACTCGTAAAGAAACTTTTATGAGTATAAATGACTTATGGAAAAGTATTTGTCATTTCCTGACCATTTCTTTCATCTCCTGCTTTCCAGTCTTCATGTAATTCAAGACAAACTTGATATAGTTTTTTTGGGGGGAGGGGACAGCCCTCTGGACCATGAAAGGAATGCAGAGGCTTTCTAGGAATATATTCGGCCCAGCAATAAACAAGACAAGATGTAACAGAGTCCTTGATATCTGCTCTCATCCTCAACCACGAGAACTCTCTGAGCACCTAACACAGAGTTTTAAACATGCCTCATGTCTGGTAGTTCTGTTTTCATGGCAGAGTTACAGTATTTCTTCCATTAAAGGAGGGGATCATATAAATGGTAATTGTGAAACATATGCTCCACATTTGCAGTAAAAGGTGAAGAATCAGTCTGTGAAGGGCCTGGAGGTATCCAAGCTTGGGATAAGCAACTGTTTCTGTTTCACTCTAATATGATCTACAATCTGTCTCCTTAGTCCAGATCTCTCAGAAGGGTTGAACCTCTGGGGAGAGGCAAAGTTGTTTGACTGCAATATTGTAGAAGGAGTTGAGTAGGAAAACTCATATTCAGGTTTACATGATTAGGTATCTGGAAGCTTGTTCTGTGAGCCAGGAATATAGGATATATATAAGAGAAAACTTGTGTCTACTTGATTTGCCCAGGTGTGATACTGTGTTTTCTGCAGAACTTCCGAATTCTTGTGATCTGTGGATACCTGTACAGGGTAGTATGTGCCTTCTTGGAAGTGCTTCTATCACTGGAATGCTGTCTTTACTTTTTGTTTTAGATTTTTATTCTACCCTTTTTTCATATACAACTCAAAGCAGTGAACATACCAATACTCCTTTCTTCTCCTATTTTACCCACAGCAATCCTGTGAGATAAGTTGGGCTGAGAGAGTGATTGGCCCAAAGTCACTCAGCTGGTTTTTCATAGTTTCCTGGTTTCTAGGCCAACACTTTAGCTTCTACACAAAACTGGCTTTCTAATCTATTATATAATTATATTAAAATATCATAATTCAATTTAGCTTGTAAAAACAACCTGGGATAAAATTAACTTACTATAGAAATAAGCAAAGTCCATAAAACACTGTATATCCTTCGCATTTCTAAGTAGTTACCACAAATTATGGGCTATAGTTTTTCAGGATACATTTGAATTCCTTCTGTAGATATACAATATTCCAAACAGTCCATTTGTGGAAGATCAAATGTAGACAGCAGAATCTGGCTCAATGTCTAAGAGCTCCATAATAAAGACATAAAATGATATCTCTCCTTCTCTGTTCCATTGCTAAGAACAGGGATTTCTTGCATGGGTTTTCTGACACTGGCTTCCAAGAACAACACAAGAAGGTGATGAGAGACTGTAAAACCTCTTCTTGCCATTTCTTCTGTGTCTCAGTTCCTCCAAATAGCCGACTCATCTCACACCATCTCAACTTTCAGCTTGTCAGCAAGGCCTTCTTATAGTGATCAGTTAGAGTTAAATCATTCCATCCCACATCTTGTGGAAATTGCAAGTCTGATAATCATTCATTCTCTACAGTTACCTGGTGAATCTCTTCATTTACTGTTAATCTTTTCCTGGAATCATGATATTCAGCTTTAAATCTCTGCATAAAATTCTGGTAATTCTCCAGCACTAGATCATTGCCTTCAATGATGGGCACAGCCTATTTGGTTTTCTCTTCTTCCAGAAAACTCAGAACAAAATTCACCATGGTGTGATCTGTAGGAAATTTTGCTGGCCAATCTGCTATAAACAATTTATACTGAGTTGTGAAAGTCAGAAATTGATCTTGCACTCATTTTTCTGGCACTATCCCATGAGAACACAGAAAT
>JANHZU010002738.1:71685-82407 GCA_032468055.1 Acrochordus granulatus | reverse complement strand
TTATTGTTGCGACGGAGTTGGGAATACAGAGAGAAAACGTATTTCAACATTTTAAACTTCCTTTAGTATTAATAATGGTGTTTCCCTAGAGGAAGCAAGAGAAAGACAAGAGACATCCATTGGATTTGAGCACTGAAAGGACCCAGGGGCAATTTTTCCTTTTTATTTCTTCTCACTTCCAAATTTGACTGTATTCCCCAAGAAACAAGGGCAAAATGCTTTGATTGTTGCCTTAACAAGGACCTCTCTGCAAAGCTAACTTCCTAAAACTGCCCCATTCCCAATGTGCAGACTTTATCCCATCATCCTCAGCCTGCAAAGCCCCTCCTAAGAATTCTGGGCATTGAAGTGCCCCCTACTCAGATTGGGAAAGCTTCAGGTTGGAATTAAATCAGTCTGAGGTCCACCTTCCATTCCTGGTTCCCATTTGAAAGCAGAAGGTCCTGAAGGACAATAAGTGCTCCTTCTCTCTCTCCCTTTTCTCTGGTGCAGTTTGATTCCCCTTCCCAGGTGGGTCCACAGTCCTGGGTGCAGGAAGCGCTAATCAAGTTGGTTGGGGTGGAGTCCGTTTGGTGCACACAGTAAGCTCCACACCCCAGAGTGGGGTTTCTCAACCTTGGCTGGCTGGAGAATTCTGGGAGTTGAAGTCCACACCTCTGAAAGTTGCCAAGGTTGAGAAACACTGTTCCAGAAGGACAGGCCTGGGTATCCTGTCTACCTGCCACCCCCAGATCAGTGTGTCAGTCTGTCGTCCTCTGTCTGCCTACGCAGGTTATGCTTCGCTGCAGGATGAGCTGCTGTCCCCCGCCTCCATGCACTACGCTCTGCCTTCCCCGCTGTGTGCCGACCAATACTGGAATGAGGTGGCCATCCTGGAAGCCATCCCCATGGCTGCCAGCGAGCAGGATGCCCTTCTGGAGATGTCGGACATGCAAGTGTGGTCTTCAGGGCTGACGCCCTCGCTGGTGACTGCCGAAGACTCCTCCCTGGAGTGCAGCAAGGCTGAGGACTCGGACGCCACGAGTGAAGGGCGATTCACAGGGCAGCTCCTGGAGGATGTGCATGGCCCTGATCCTCTTGGTTCCATGGACCTGGTGGAGGACGACACAGTGGATTCAGACGCCATGAATGGCCTGATGGACATGCTAGAGCAGGAGGAAGGTCAGAGGTCAGAGGGGAGAAGGCCAGATGGCGAGCACTAGGGGAGCTCTTGGGGGGGTCAGGGTTCCCACTGTGACCTCTTTCTCATTCCAGGCCAGCAGAGAGTACAAGTGGGCATCACAGAGTCACCCACTGTTAGCCGGGTGGTAGAGAAGGGCAAGGACAGGTAAGGCAATGCCCAGTTGATGGGGCAGGGGTTGGGGAACTCTAGAGGTGGGCTAGCCTGGGAAACAGAGAAGACATCCTGGATGAATTCTTCATTGACCCCCCAAAAGTCAAGTCCATGCCTGGCAAAACCATGCTTATCTGGTCAGAAAGGGCATAAATGTTTATTGTGGGTGTTGATAAGTACAATTTAAAATTTCCCTGCCAAAATTAAATTCCAGAATGTTCAACATAGATTTCATATCCTTGGGTTGCCTTTTCATCGCTAGTTCTTTCCTAGTAGCATCACAGTTTGTGGTTTTAGGTGTTATTATGATTAACTTTAACTCAAGGAATCAATTGTTTATAAAGAATTAAAAGCTTATTTAACAATGAAAGTTACTCAGGATTATGGTGGGGTAATAATGGAATGAATGAAAAAAAATAACACTTTATGGGAAGATAATGTGAAATATGAATCATTTCCTTTTGGAAGTATGACATTCTGTGGTTCTTTAAATAAAATGTTATTTTTTTCATAAGGACCACACAAAGTGTGGCCATCAGAATCTTGTCTTCTCCTCTCACCTCCTCTCCATAATATCAAAACAAACAAAATCAGTTTTTGCACAACTGTAATGCCATGTAGATTTTTCTGTCCAAATGTCATAATTATGTCTTAATTGATAACTGTCTCTCTTGTTTCACCCCTGTTTTCTGCTCTCTTCTTCTGATTCTTCACACCGTTCTCTACCTTCTTTTAGCTTTCTGTCCCAACTTCCTTATAAAAAGGTCCCATTCAACTCTTCTCTTAATTTAGTAGAATGAAAGTGATCTGCCATTTTCTCACACTTGTTTTCTCACACTCATTTTCTCTGATCGTGCACTAAACTCAACATCTGGGAGGTTTTCTTTGAGGTCCCGTTGGAGGGCCACTAAGAATGGATATCTTAATCCTGCTTAAGGTACCCATTTCACCCCTTAAAACCTCTGGAATCCAAACTCCAGATGCTCCCTGCCTCCGCCGGATTTTGGAAGGTAGTCATGAAAATGCCGGACTATAAACCTGGTGCTGTCCTCAAGCTCTGGATTTTGTATTTTCTTGCCTAAGGGAATGAAAAGGACCCTCACTTTCTGTCCTTGATCCCAGGCCCGGTGAGTCGGGGGTTGAAGGCCCCTTCTTCTCCAGCTTGTCGGACCTGGGCAAAGGGGTGTCTCTGAGCCCGTCACTCCTGCGACAAGGAATGTCTTACCGAGTGCGGGGCCAGGAGTGGGAGAAGCTGGAGCACATGCGGATCGACTCATCGGAAGAGCGGGAGAGCCCCTTGTTCGACTGGGGGATCCAGCCCGGGAGGCAGCAAGGCTTAGCCAAGTGGCTGGAGGAGTCCGATAGCAGCTGCTTTGCACAAATGCAGGTGGGTGTGCAAAATCGTATCGCTGTCATTGGTTTCTGGTTTGGGATCAACCATCTAGGATCGTCCTCGACTTAACGATAGGTTGTTTAGCGACTGTTCAAAATGACGATCGCCACGAAAAAGGGAATCGGAAGTTCTGACGGTCGCCTCCCCCGCAGCTATATGCAGCATCCCAAATGGTCGCGTGACAGCACTTTACAACTTCTGGTTTTCAGCAAAACCACACCCATAGCAAATCATTGGTTCGCTTAATGACCACAGCGTTTGTTTTACAACTGCAGCATTTGCTTAACCACCACCACAAAAAAAAATCATAACATCCGGTTGGTCTGTTTGTGACCATTACAACTTACACCATAATGGGCAGGCTGCATTATAGCATAACTGGTGCAGAATGCAGCTGCGCGGATGATTTTGGGGGCTGGTAGATGTGACATCGTTGTTCCACGAGCTGTGCTGGATGCCAGTCTGCTTCCGGGTGCAATTCAAGGTGTTGGTTTTAGCCTATAAAGCCCTTCATGGCACGGGACCAGGTTACCTGAGGAACCGTCTCACCCCAGTGGGGATGTCCCACGCCGCCAGATCTGCCAGAAGAGACCTCCTCCGGATCCCATCAGCCGAGGAATTTAGGCTGGCGGGATCGAGGAGAAGAGCCTTTCCCACCGTGGCTCCTGTCCTGTGGAAGGTGAGATCTGCCCTCTCCTCATGTCCTTCCAGAAGGGCCTTAAGACCTGGCTCTGCCAACTGGCCTGGGGCTCAACTCCTCCTGGAGGTGGTTAGTAGATTAAGAGTCGCCTCCGTTCCCCATGCGGTACATATATTTCTAGCTCCTTCCTGCCTGCTCCGCTGGGTTTTTTGTTTCATGGTTTTATGGATTTTTATTCTTTCATAGTTCTATTGCGAGCCGCCGAGAGTCTTCTGATTTCAGCGGCATATAAATCCAGTAAATAAACAAACAATGCAAGAACTATCTGTATTACCTCCCTACCTTATATGGCCGTACCGCCACGTCTCCCTCTCTTGGAGGTGGACCTCGCTCCAGTAAGGTGGCAAAACAGGGTGATTTGTAGCAAATGTAAATGCGGAAGATAAATAATTGAATTCCTCAATTCATCCCCTGATCTCACATCACCTTCCCCGAGTTGTAATATAGGCTACTGGTATTAATCCCTTTCAGACACCTGCTAGCAGAGGTGTCCATGGGGCAAAGGTTCAGAAAAGCAAGATGGCAGCCACAACCATGCAATTAAACCTCTGCTGTTTTTTTCACATGTGTCACGAAGCATAGAAAAAAGAAGTAGCCCTTTGACCTGCCTTTTTTGACTCTCTTTCCCACGGGCATCCCTCCTTTCTTGTAAAACTTCTTGAATGAATTAACTCAGGCACGTGTCTAAAACATCCTTCCTGAACCCTTGAACTCCGAATTAGGAAAAAGTCTGAAGATTTCCTATGCTTTAGTTCCATATTCCTTCCCAAGAATTATAGAAGACAAACCAACATGAATGCCAGCGCTTGCTATACATCGCTATGGTTGGCATGCTTAAATACAACCTAGATGAGAAATCCATCAACGGTTGTGCGTTTTCAAGGATAACTTGAAACTGTGAAGTCCTGGTGCTTTCTAATAATCATTGGGAATGACCTTGGGAGACAGAACTGCAGACTGGGCAACTGTCACACAAAAGTTATCTCAGTTATCTATAGAAGGAGAGGAGACATGGAACCTTACCGGGTGTTTCAGAGAGGAAGAGGAAAGGAGGAGAAAAGTACTTTCAGTCTTGCAAAATTCTGTTGATGTAACCGTTACCCTAGTAAACGGTGTTAGTACTCATGGTACTGGTTTCTTCTCTGGACTGCCTCAAAGGACGGATGTCAGTCTTGCAACTCTACAAGCATTTCTCCTTTCCTCTCACTTTCCTGTGCCCCTTTTCCTTCTGTGGGTTGAAATAGCTTCTGCATGATGTTTGTCTGGGCTGCAGCACTTCCTCCTGTCTCCCAAGGTCATTCCCACAGACCATTAGTTTGTTTGCACGCATGCATGTGTTCTTGCTCAGGAGAGAGATAAATTAATACATAACAGGGTGATTAAATTAATACAAAACAGGGTGATTTGTATTCATAAATTAATACAATTAATACAAAACGGTGATTAAATTAATACAAAACAGGGTGATTTGTATTCATAAATTAATACAAAACAGGGTGATTTTGTTTGGGAAATGAAAGAAGCAAACCCTGCAGAAATGAAAACCTTTGCAAAAGGTTCATCTCTGGATCAATGCGGTTCCAGACCTTTGGTATTCCATCTGGCTGCTTAGTTTGGTTGCTTCTCATTTATCTTGTCATGACAGTGTTGTTGCTGTTGATGTTGTTTCTATTGTTAGATGCTCACAGCTAGAAAACTAAGGCAGCAAAACCTGCATAATACATTGGTAGTTGCATGCCTAACAGGGCTGCTGAGCCAGCAGATGGTGCTCTTCTCCTCTCTTGCTTTGGCTAAGGGAGGGACACCACCCTCCCCACCTGGCATCCCGTCACTGCGTGGAGCTGTTGGCTCTATTTATATCTGCCTGGCTACCTCCTTTGCCTGTTTCCTAATTGGGTAGCACCAGGGTCTCACTTCGGGCAGACCCAGCAAGACCAGAAATAGAGCCACACAGCATGCCAGTTGCTGGGCTGGACTTAGATAGGTACCCCAAGCTGGTTTAAGATTGGCACAACACATTTCCAGCCATAGCAGCAGAGCTTGACGAATCCAGATCCATCTACCCCTGTGAGCTGCAGCAGACCTGTTGCCTTTAGAGGCTTAAGCCAGGGTGACTTTGATAAAGCTCCTCCTATAAGAAGGGGGAGGAAGTCTTGGCCAAGTGCCTCCAAGCAGTTGCTCAGGGCCAGGCTAAAATTACAGCTGCCTTTCCAGTTCCTAGTTCAGACAGTGAGGCTGCTCCAGCTACTAGCTCAAAGGGAGCCCTCCGGCCGTAAGAGCAGAAGGCGTTAGGCTCAAGCTGGCTAGGATGTGACTGGCCACCTAGCTGCTCCTTCAGGATCATGTGGGGCTTCCTGACCCAGCTGCTGATCAGCTTAGTCCTCCTGGGCTTCTTTCTGGTCAGCTGCCAGAACCTCTTGCACGTCGCCCAGGGTTCCATCCAGTTTGTGCTGAAGCACATCCACCAGGAGCTAGACAAGGAACTGGGAGAGACCGAAGGACTGAGTGATGATGAGGAGATGGCTTCCACCCAAGTGGTGCGCAGACGTCTCTTTGTCCAGGTAGCCATTTGCTTGTGCGCAGGCTGATGGAGAACTTGCTCTGCTTAGCTTCTGGGGACCAAAGATTTAGCTGGTCAGCTGGTGAAAAGGCACTGTTGAACAGGGAATCTGGCATGCGTTAGATTTCAGGCATAAGTTTAAGAGCCCAGCTTTGTAGCAGAGAAGTGGGGGGCGGAAAGGATATCCTGTTCCCAAGCAGATCTCTGCTTTTCTTTTTTTCCAGGGTAACGAAATATTGGATATTCCTGGAGAACAAGTGACCGAAGAGCAATTCACTGACGAACAAGGCAACATTATCACCAAGAAGGTGAGCCTATTGCACGAGGAAGACCATCTCAGGATCCCTGAATAGGGACCTTAAAGAGGGCTACAACCAGAGGTGTCCACAAGATCTAACCCAGCATGTCCAACCTTGGCAACTTGAAGATATATGGACCTCAACCCCCACAATTCCTCAGCGAGCTCCGCTGCTTCTGGGAGTCGAAGTCCACACATCTTAAGGTTGGACATGCCTGATCTAACCCTTTTGTCTAAATGACAAAGACAGCTTCTCAAACTGCCAACCTAGCCATTCAAAAGCATGTAAAAATCAAAGTACACAGGTACCACCTAAATCGGGAAAGTAACAGCATCCATGCGCCTCGGCGTATAGTCATGCTGACTACATGACCACAGAAGTGTCTTTGGACAACGTCGGCTCTTTGGCTATGAAATGGAGACGAGCACTGCTCCCTATAGTTGGACACGGCTGAAAGGGGAAACCTTTAGCTTTATCTGTTTTTCTACTTGCATTTTTACATGCTTTCAACTGCTAGGTTGGCAGGATGGGAGCTCACCCTGTTACGTGGTGCCTGAGTCTCAAACTCAGGCTGCCAACCTCCCGGCCGACAAGCCCAGCATCTTAACCAAGTGCAAATGGGAAGGCGAGAGAAAATCTGGTATAAGTCCTGCTGTGCTGGGTCTTCGTGTTCTTGAATCTGTTCCCTGCTTTTCAGAGATGTTCTGTTTAGGTTTTTTTCCCGCTCCAAGCCTGCTGGACACTGAACAGCCTTTATCCTTTTCAACTTCTGGATCTGCCCAGCCTACCTTTTGCACCCAAAGAACTGCTGCCGGGAATCAGCAGAAGCTGAGCAAACCTGTTGCAATAGCAGCTGCAGGGTGGGCAAAGCAGGCTTGAGGCTTTCTCCTCCAGGTCCTAAAGTTAGCAGAGTTCAATCTGAAGCAGGAGCTTTGAAAAACCTGCAGAGGGAAGAGTGAATCTATTGATTTAACATGTGTTCCTTTGAAAGAATTATATGCTGCCCTTCCCGAGAAAGTCTTTTTATCCCAAATGGCTTGCTAGTCATCAAAGTAAAAAAAAATCACTTACTTTAAGCAAGTTGGTACCCTTTTGCTTAGGACCAATAAGCTTTATAATTCATCTAGGTGGGAACCAGGTTCTCTGAATTTCCTAAAATGTGCTCATATGCTGAATGCTTTTAACTGCTTTGTTGTAATTCTGAACTTGCAAGAGATTTGGAGAAAGAGTCAGAAGGTCTAATGGAAAAAAAATCCAGGGCTTGCCCATTTCTTAGGGAGCATACCTACTTACCTCGACAAGGGGTGTGGTAGCCTGGTGGTTAAGATGCTTGTCGGCCTTGTCCGACTTGTCAGCCAGAAGCTCAGCAGCCTGAGTTCAAGAGCCAGGTGCTGCGTAACGGGGCGAGCTCCCATCGTCTGCTCCAGCTCCTGCCAACCTAGCAGTTCGAAAGCATGCAAAATGCAAGTAGATAAATAGGTACCACTTGGTGGGAAGGTAAAATGTTCCATGTGCCTCGGCATATAGTCATGCTAGCCACATCACTATGGAAGCGTATTCAGACAAACACTGGCTCCCTCAGCTGTGAATTGGAACGAGCACCACCCCCTCGAGTCAGTCACAAATGGACAGGGGAAACCTTTACCTTTTAGTCACCTCCAGGCAGGATGGGTGGCATATAAACTAAATACATGCATACATCCATACCTGAGCAAGTAAAGCCTGAGAAAACACCCTGCCAGCTGAAGAAAGGAAATGGCAGAATTCAAGTTATCGACTAATTCACATAGCTAGGTCAATTTCCTATCTTCATGCAGCGTATATCCAGCTTGGGTCTTTGTGTGCTTTTCTGGATGAACATATTGGGTGAAACAAGCCAGTTCAGTTTAGATTTGGATGTGGTGTATTGTCTGAAAATGGCACAATCCAATAACCACTGAAGAGTGTTGTAGGAACAGAACCATTGGGTAGAGGAGGAGGAGTTAATTGTCCCACTATCAAGCTAGAGGTTGACTCCTTGCCTCAAAGGTCCTGCAGACTGAATAGCTGATGCAACGCAAAGGCTGATGTTGTAATTCTGCCTGTAGGTCCACAGCTTTATTGCATTCATGGGAGTTTATTCCCAGCCAAGTCAATACAGGATCACAGCTGAAAAGCTTGAGCAAGGAAGCCTCTGGCTCAAATCTTAATTTCCCCCTGAACTGATAGTTTCCCCTGTAATGTAGAGATTACAATAATGTGTTGTTTTTTAAAAAAAATCAAACAACGCAATCAGCAAACAATGTACGTCTGTTTTAGCCCACGGCTTGGCCTTCTCCAATACGAATAGCCTCCACAGTTTCCAGAGTTCTGGAATTCTCCAGCAACTGGAGGACATCCCGTTTGGGGAATGCACTTGCAGAATTTTAGAAAATGGGAAACACTTATTGACTATTAGTTATAAATATAATTAATTAAAATAAGTATTAATTATAAATATGGAAGGGGAAATTAAGGGTGGCAGAAGACTTTGCAGGGAAAATCTTTGGGAGAATAGATCAAGAGGCAACATCTTTTAAGTCAGGCTGAGTAGGCTTTTTTGGAGGGGGAAGCTTTTCCAACTTGTCTACTGAATTTGGAGTTGCATCTTCAAGAATTAGTAGGACAATTGTAGGTAGTTTTTGCAACTATTTTAACACGTTTAAGCCTTAGAAGAAGCTTAACGCTTCTAAAGAAGAAGCATAAAACTCTGATCCAATTTCCAAAAAAAAGCTTATTAGAGAAAACTTTGGAGAAAAATACTCATTTGCAGGTTTCAGCTTGCTCCAGTTTGTTCTTTGAGAGATAAAAAGAGCAAGGAAAATATATGCCCTTCCTGGTCCAGAGACAATTCTTCTCCAAAAAACCTGGAGAAGAATTCTCAGCAAATATTAAATTCCTGGCAAGCGTGTCAAATGAGTCTCCTTCGCTGGGGAATTCGAGGAGTTGAATTAAAAATCCCTGAGGTTGAGGAACCCTGGTTCCCCATTGCCCCCTTGATGCTTCCCTTTTCTCTTACAGATTATTCGGAAAGTGGTACGAAGACTGGACACAGAAGATGGGCGGCTGCAGGAGGAGGTGATTGTCCTGAGTCCCCCTCCCAGCCTGGGAGGCTGGATGTGAGGCTGGTTTTCAGACAGGCCACTTGATGGCCGGAGAGGATGAGCAGCCTTGAGCCTGCTTGTGACGGTGGGAAGGTGATGGTCCCTTGCCCAGCTTGATTCGGATCCTTCTGACGCCCATCTCTTGTGTCTCTCTGCCCTTCTGCCGCCTGCGGGTCTGCTGGTGATGGGCTCCTGCTGACTCCCTCTTCTGATGCTTCCCCAGGACGAGGATCAAGGGAGCACCCCAAGATCGGAACTGCTTGGGGGCAGGATGGGGGCTCAGATAGTGAAACGAGCCAGCCTCAAAAGGGGGAAACAGTGATCCTGTCCCTCCAGTGGCCTCCTTGGAGGTAAATCACCCCTTTGCTCTTAATACTGGCAGGGAGGGGAGGGCAGTGTTTAACTCCAGGGGAGGGATGCACACCTGGGGGGTGGGGGAGACTGAGCTTCCAAGTCATTTAGGGAGACCATGAGAAAGAAGCAGCAAGCTGGATTCAAATAGTTTGCATCTGCACTGAAGGAAAGTTCACAGTGAAAATATAGTTACTCTCCCAGCAGATATTTACATATTTTTCCCCTTCTGTCATGCTCAAAGTTATGGCTGGTGTTTAGTTAGACACCTGCCTTTTAGACTAGAGTCCTCTGCTCAGGAGAATAAGGAAACAGGCACTTTGGTCTATTTCCCCTTTTCCTTAGCCAGGACAATGCATGGAAGTGGGGACTTCAGTTCCCAGAATTCTTCTGCAAGCAGGCCGATTGCTGAGAATTCTGGGAGCAGAACCGGACACAGCTGATGGACACCCGATGTCCAGTTCTAGAACCATCAGCAGTCAGCACTCTGCTTGGAGCATTCTGGGAACCAGAGGCCACATTTCTGGCCAATTTGAGCAAGTAGTTTCTTCAAATTGACTTTTTCTCACGATTCACAAATGACCAAAGTTAAGAGGAGCATGTTAAGAGCCGGTTTTTCATCTGAATTGGTGTCAGAGCTAGGAGGGAGGACTTCTTCCTTTTTCCTTCAAGCTGGTTTGGGGAAACTGAAATGTCAGTAATAAATGTAGGTGTTCATGCAGCTTTGTGTTCCTCCAAGTTCAGAGGCGCACTTTTTAACCCCCCACTCCACCCTTAAACCGAAGGCTAAAATAAAGGCGCTGTGTGCTAAGCTTAGCATGCTCTTCTTTTCCCTTGCCAGTTTCAGCCAATAATTTGGTATTTGCATGCAGCGCCGCACTGCCAAATTAATTTAGAAATGGCATTTTCCAAAGCTATCCTGCTTCCAGCAACTCTGTGCCAGAGCTGAGATGGGTATTCAGCC
>JANHZU010002738.1:30186-56096 GCA_032468055.1 Acrochordus granulatus | reverse complement strand
CCTCCCTCCCCCATCCCTCACCCATCCATCCATCTGTGATCCATCCATCCATCTATCCGTCTGTCTATCTGTCCGTCCATCCATCAATCCATCCTTCCCTCCCTCCTGCCCACCCGCCCACCTGCCAGCCAGCCAGCCATCTATCGCTTATCTATCAATCCAAAATACCTAATGGTGAAATGAAAAGTGTGCATGGGCACCTGGGACAAAACAGAACCCATCCCTAGTTTGGGGTGAAAACAGAAGAATTCACATCTCCACTTAATGGAGCATTTTATCTGCTTATTTTTTAAAATTCAGCCTTCATTTCAAAATGTTGGCCCCTTATTCGAGCAGAATATGTGAAATTAACCAATTGATTTTGATTCTGAAGTTGGATATGAAGACTTGAATTGTTGAGGGTAGCAATACCCAGTCTGGCACCATTCACATCTGCTGAGGGTACATTTGCTGTGTTTCCAACAATCATTCTAGCTTTGGACACGCTGGCAGGGAATTCAGAGACTCAGGGACAGTGTCAAAAAAGTCAAGATGGCAGTCACAATCCTGCAGTTGGAGCCCTGCCTTTGTTAAGATGATACATATAAAGTGACTCTATCCTTGTGGACACTCCTGGTCCTACCATGTTCAGAAAGGTTCGAACTGGAATGGCTTTTTCAAAGTTTAAGATTTAATAGTTTTGATGACTCGATTACTCACTTTTGAACCTTGTTCTTTTTTTTGCAAAAAAAGTGGCTATAGATTGCCTCTAAATTAATAATTAAAAACTATTGCCCATCTCAACAAACCATTAATGCAGCCGTCCCATTAAAGCAAATTCAATCAATTCATCTTGTGAGCTTGTCAGTGGGTTAATTATGTGATTAAGTCTTCATAAATACAACCAGAAATTAACTGGCAGGTCTGAAGGGAGGAAAAACAGACGTTGGGCTTCAAATAATGCATGCGTTGCTGCCTTTAAAAAGCACCTCCTTCTGCCTGAGAATAAGGAAGAAAGTGTTTAAAAGTGTTTTTTTTATTAAAAGTCTGTTGCCCAATGAAGTGGAAAACATTTCTTGGCATTTTGCTTTGGCCCTCCATGATCAAATCAATTAATGGTCTGAATAATACGGCCATAGATGCAATCTAGATCTTTGTTCTCAGAGGCAATGTGGCAACCACAGCAGGAAGTTTGCTAAATTTATTGTCCCAATAGCCACCACTCTCTTTCTTCCCTCCCTCTGTCAAACATTTTCCCCCTTCTTTCCCACTCCCCGCAGCAGACTTCCTGGGAAGAGTCAATCACATTTGCCCATTAGTTGAACTAACTACTGGTTGAGACTGAGCCAAGGGGCATATACCTCTCAGGTACTGTAAGTTGCCCACCCCTGGTTCAAAGTAGAAAGTTGGCAAGTCAAGGTGATGTTCTTGCAACTCGGGGATCCCTGATGGCCTTCCTCCCCCGCTCCTTCCCAGGTGTGGTTCCAGAACCGGCGCACCAAGTGGAGGAAGAAGAGTGCCCTGGAACCCTCCTCCTCCTCCCCCCGCGCAGGAGTTGGACCAGGAGAGCGCACCATCTCTGATGAGGATGATGAGTACAACAAGCCCCTGGACCCAGACTCGGATGATGAGAAGATCCGTCTCCTCTTGCGCAAACATCGGGCCACCTTCTCTGTCCTGGGTCTAGGCTCCCACAGTGGCTGAGAGGGAGTAGGCTTGCTGGTGCCTGCAGCTTCCAGGGGCAGAGGCTGGATTCAGAAGGCTGGACTTGGGGGTGTTGATGGTGGGAGGGAAAGGCCTTTCTCAAAGCAGAAGTTCCTGTTCCGGCACTTGGTGCAGACTGGTAGCTGCGGTGGCTCCATGCAAGTCTGTTGCAGGAGGCCAAGGGAGGAGGCTGGCTAATGCGCAGCTTATCCCTTGGACCAAGGCTTGTTTGTAGCCTTCCGTTCAGTTGGGAAGGAGAGATGCCTTCTTTGGTCACTGCATTTTTAGTCATAATACCAATGAGCAAAACTCTCCAAACGACCTGCAAACTAGCCCCAAGGATTGCAGAGGGTAGCACGTTGGGGATGTTACGGCTTCAGCCAAGTCCTTCTCCCTGGTTCAAGCTGAGATATGTTGGGAATTTTGCAGGATTTGGGGGTGGCTTTTTTATGGGGGGAGGCATCGTTGGAAAAAGTTTTCCGATTGAGTTACTTTTTCTCTTGGGCAATCACTAAGTTTCATCCCCCTGCTTTTTACAAGAGGGTCTAGATCAGTGTCTCCAAACCTTGGCCGCTCGGAGATGTGTGGACGTCGATTGCCAGCATTCCCCAGCCAGCCAAGAACTGACGTCCGGACATCTTCAAGAGACCAAGTTTGGGAAGCCCTAATCTTGCAGCTCAGCTAATCTCGATAATGCTGCCTTTCGCTTGTGAGCACTTTTGCCTGGTTCTTTTCCCACTGCATTTCTTTCCGGGAAGGGGAGAATAGACGGAATACCTGCAAATACCTTATAATGGGAGATGCTGCCTCTAATTCCTCTCCTAAAATACCTCCAGAACCTACTGGAGTTGGGCATGCAATAAATGTAAGCAAATGTTGTTTCAGTCATGAAGGAGACAGCCTCCGAAGGGCTCATGCTCATCACTAAGTAATTCCTGTTCTTTCCCCCCAGTCAAAGGACTTTTGAGGGTGAGAGGGACTCAAAAAAGTCCATGTGGCAGACCTGAGCGTAGCCACTCCTTTTTAGGGACACTGAGCGTGTAACCTGCATTAAAAAAAGGGGCGGCGGCACTTTAATTGCCACCCAGAGTCACTTTGGACAGTGAGATGGGTGGCATATAAACTTAATAAATAAATGAAAATAAACAGATAAAATAAATGGCATGCATGTTGGCAACCCCCCTCCTGACTTTCTGCGACCTCCCCTTGCAAGCGTTCCTGCTGAAGCTGGAATCAATGGATGGAGATGGAGAAGGTGGCGCCAAATCAGAGCACTTTACTTAGCTTCATTCTCTTGCTGTCTTCTCAGAGGATGCACAATGGCTTCTCCAGTCGGTTGCGATTTTGTGCAAGGTCCCTGTAATGCGCAGCTACATAGCATTGCTTTTAATAAGGAACAAGGTGCAATTCCTAGGATATAACGTCACTGAATATATGCTTGCAAAATACTTGTAGGACAGATAAATTAAAAATCTAGATAGATTTTGCTGGAATAATTCTGACAAATGCAGAATTTGTCAGGAGTTTGGGAACCGAAGAAAGTGCACCTTGGACGTTGTTTTAAAAAGCTAATTTAAAACAGGCAACGAATCCTGCTGACCAGGAAAGGAAATAGGAATATATTCTGTCAATTTTTTTTTTCAAAAGTTGTCTTGCTTTTCTTAATTTCAGTGAAAAGGGATCCTCCTTTAGCGACCCCAGTTGGGAATGGCCATTGGAAGTGGTCGTTAATTGAAACTGTGACTGTGTTACGATCGTCCTTCAGCTTTCCTTTGCTTTTCAGACCTGCAAAGGTTCTCAATGAAAGGAGGGGTTGCAAAGTTACTTTTTCATCACCGTTGTAACTGCGAACGGTGGCTAAACCTGCGAAACAAAGTCGCTAAGTGAGGCAGTCATAAAATGAACACAGCCTGTACATTTCTTCATATGAGTATATGTCATGTAACTATGGTAAAAAGTCCAGGATTTTCTTCTTCTATTTTAAAGTACACATTTTTAAATCAAGACTGGAAAAACTGATAGTGGATTCGTGGCAATTTCAACTGAGCATGGTTATGCAAGAAAATCTGAGTTCTGACAGCAAATTTTAATATAGGTAGTCCTTGACTTATGACTTGCTGCTTAACAACCATTTTAAATTGCAGTGCAGCTCCCTCGAGCTACTTATGACCCATTTTTGGAACTACAATGTCCACATGCTCCTCCATGGTCACATGATTGCATTTTGGGTGCAACCAGCTCAGTTTTATGGCAGTCACGGTCACAGTGACCATGATTTGCTTTTTTTTTGGGGGGGGTGTTATTGTTGTTTCCAAATGTTGCTTTTTTAGGATTTAGTTAGTATAACTCCATTTTTCCAATTTGCACATGCTGTTCAAAAATTATAGGAATTGCCTCCGTGCAAATGGAGAAAACCAGAGTGAAAAAGGATGTTTGAAAATTCATTTTTCTTTTAGTTTCATTTTAGTCTTGTCACTCCTGGTTTATTTTCAAAGGCCAACTTTGGATGGGCTTGCTCAACATGGTGTATGGCGTACTTTTGCTGACTCTGAGAATCAAAAAGATGTATTGCTTGAAGTGAGGACAAATGGGCATTCACCTCTTCTCAACTGCCTTTCCCCCCACTTGTTTCCTAGCCTTGGCAAACGGGAACCGGGAATCTAGCAGTGAAATGCAGTGAAGAGAAGAAGACACAAGAGGGGTTAATTTGTGGATGGAGAAAGCACTAAATTTCTGGGCATCCTTGTCCAGGAGATGGGAATCTAATTTTGCATTTCTGGAACCCATCTTTGTGCCCCTCCCTAGTTATCAACTGCATTCACAGGTTTCTGAGTTGTGCAATGCAGCCCTCCAATTTTTGAAAATTATATTAGAAAAAAAACCTGTGCAAAATGCATATTGTATGAAAGTACTGTAACGTACAAAAAGCATTATAGAATTCACAACAGATGTGTACAACCGTGTTCGGAGAGATGTGCACCCAAGTGTGTGCAGTGTAAGGGCAAGCTTTAAAAAAATGCACCCCCACGCTTGCCGCAGCTGTGAAAATGAGGACAACTGAACTTGTCCTGTTTGCAAGCTGTCGTTTCCGCACGTGGGGAATCGAAGATAGTGGGTTCGCTCATCCCTTGTGCTCCCGCACACGCCCCTCTCGCAGCTTCCACTCCTGGAGCGTGGCAGGGTGACTCTCAAGGTCCGGAGCAGGGGACAGGCGCCTGGGGACTGCCCACCTTCAAGCCACGTTGGTTGAAGACTTGTGACGGACGTGGTTTGCTCTCCAGGAGGTGAGCGCCCAGGTCTTCTGGGAGCGGGGGGAGAGAATGGGAGGGAAACCAGGTTAATCTTGGGTCTCCCTGCCAAATGGGACGCAAAGATCTCCATGCGGAAGTCGAGGCAGACCCCCCAGTCGTCAAGGGCTTCACTTGTTCTGTGCCGGTCGTCGTGGATGCATTTGTGTGATGTTGTGTGCAATGAGCTAAATGTGACCTTCTCTTTCTTTTCCCAGCTAGCTATATCTGCAAGCTTGCTAGAAAGGACAGAGGGCCAGGGGCCCCTGTGGAGGCATTTACGTGGTTTCCCTGAGCTCAGGCCCTTGCTCGTGAGATCCAGGGCCAAAGTTGCCTTGCGCAAGGAAGAATCCGCAAGCTGGAGCCAGCCAAACCCGAACTGAACTCCCCGGGGTTTCTCCTCCGGCTCCTACGACCTCACTGCTCTGCCCACCGCTGCACTCAGCCTGGTGGCAGATGCTGAACGGCCGGAAGGTCTGTGGGGACGTTGACGTGGGTGGGTGCGGGGGGGAGGAAGGGTGAAGTGCATGGGGGATGATGGATGTGCTGCGGGGATGAGCTGTACATACAGGTGCCAGGCAAATTCCTCAATAAAAACCGTAACTTTCATGTGCTTCTGGTGCTGCTTTCTTTCACACACAGGAGATCAGAAGAGGCACTTCAGCCAAAGGAACAAAATCATGTTGGCTTTGTTCAGGGGAGGGAGGGAGAAGGGGGAAGGAAGAAAGGATAGGAACAAGGAGAAAGGAAAGAGGGAGGGAGGAACAAAGGAAGAAAAGGAAGGAAGGAAGGAAGGATAGAAACGGGAGGAAGAGGAAGGGGGAAGGAACTAAGGATAGAAACAGGGAAGGATAGATAGAAGCGGTGAGCAAGCAGAGAGGAAGGAAGGAAGACGGAAAGGGGAAGGGGGACAGGAAAGAGGGAGGGAGGGAGGGAGGAAAGGGAAGGAAGGAAGGAAACATATAAGCAAGAGACAATTTTCACAGGATTTAAGGTGCTGGCCTAGAAGCCGAGGGACTGTGAGTTCTAGTTGAGCCTTTGCCATGAAAGCCAGCTGGGTGACTTTGGAGCAGTCACTGTCTCTCACCTCAACCTACCTCACAGGGTTGTTGCAGGAGAAATAGGAGGAGGAAGGAATATTATATATATATATATATATAAAATAATAAAAGCAGGATAAAAAAATACTAAATAAATGCTATGAAATGACAAGAAGGAGAAGGTACAAAGCACGGCGTGGTCTCTGCTTCGATCGCTCTGCGTCCCGCAGTTAACGACGCAGTTCGTGGCTTCAGCGGGTGGTAGAACCTGACCGACTGCGGCTGGATTTGAAGGGAGTGAAGGAAGGGTGGTCCTGGTTGGGACTTGGACGGGAGGTCACCGGAGCATGCCTGGGCTCTGGAAAAGGCCGGGACGTGGAGCCGTCATCCTGGAACCAGGCAGTGGCAAAGGACTTGGTAGTGCCGCCGAGAAGATAAGATGGGCAGCCCTTCTTAACCCCGGGGAATTTAGGTCCCATTTAAGGGAAGGTGACATTTAGTGACATTTCCTCCACTCAGGGTTATTTTCTTCAAGTTGGGCAAAACGTACCGCAGCCCCCTTGCCGTCTCGACCTCCTCCGCCTTTCACCCGGCTCGCTCACGGGCCTCTCGCCATCGGGGGGATTCTAGCTTGCGCGGGTTGTCCTTCGCCGGCCCGCTGCTCGCGAAGGAACGGGGCATCTCTCCGGGGCTAGCCGCATGTTTTTGCTTCTTGGGGGCCTCTGCTTGCTCTCGGGGCTTTGGAATCGTTCTGTCCTGTGACTGGATGGGTCGCGCTGCTTCGTGCGGCGGGATGATCCTAAGCACGTCTCCGATTCAAGTCACGCAAGGGCAATGACGGTTGACGCTGCAACCCGGGAAAGATTTTAGAGTTTTAGGGATGATGCTTTGAACAACCCCTTTTAACATCGGTTTCAGCTTTATGAGCTGAGGCCATCCCGTTCCGGTTTTACGCACGGCCCTTCTCTCTCTCTCTCTCTCTCTGGTCATTTCCACCGAAATTGCAGTCCCGGCGTGACTTAGAAGGGATTAATATGAGAAGGCTGAAAATGATGGGGGTGACCCGCGACTGCCGCGCTCGTGGTCCTGTGAAGTGCTTTGCAATGTGACGGAGCTGAGCAGGTCACGGTCCTGTTCCGTGGGCCATGCCAACGCTTCACCTTTTCTTTCTTAATGAGAATAAAGACACTTGCAAGGACTCCCAGTCCCCACATAGCTTGGGTGGCATTTTTAGGAAATCAAAATCCAGAGGAGGAAAAGACAAACAAATTGTGGTGAAAAAACAGAAAACCCAAAGGGTTCTCTCTTAGGTCTGGTGTCTCCAAATGGGCCAGAGACGCGAGTTGCCTCTGTTCGCTGCAACTCACTCCTGCTAGCAGCTGGAAAAACAGGGCGATTTCTTTGTCGCTGCCCCTTGTACTTCCTTGAGCCTTGCAAGAACGCCCAGTGTCAGTTCAAAAGTCGCTCATTAGGCCTCTTGCTGGAACATATTAGCGCACAATCAATCTCAATTTATCTTGGGCCGACCAGCAAAAACCTATTGAGCTGTCAGAGTGGCAAATTGAAGCTGCGTCAATAGCTTCTGTTTGCTCCCACTTCTACCCTGCTGGCGAGGCTCTGTGTGTGTGTGTGTGTGTGTGCGCGTGTGTACTTGTGTGCATAACAGCTCGCGTGCTGAATTCTAAAGGGCCGGGCCCCGAGCCCCATTTCCCAGATTAGAGCCCTCCAGAAGCAGGGGGGCTATGAAAGCCAGAACTTGCAATGAACCCGACCAAAAGTTGAGGAAAGCAAGCACAGAGGGAAAAAATAGAGTTTGGTGTCTAGGTCAAAAGAAAGTTTGTTGAAATCAGGGTTCTTGAATGATTGCAAATGAAAAGTGTTACTTTCCTTTCTTTAGGGTGTTTACCCCATGATTTTTCTGTCTATATATCTGACAAGGAACTATAATAGTTCACATTAGACATACAATTCACCAGAACAAGCAAACCAATATTTCTCTCTGTCTCCTTCCATCATCATCGTCGTTCTCTCTCTCTCTAATATATATATATATATCCTATCATCTCTCTCTCTTTCTTTCCACCATCTGTCTCCCTCTCTCCTTTTATGCATTAAAAATATTATCTTTTTAGCAAATTGTACAAAATATTTGCTTGATTAAGACACACAAATAAATAACATAGCTGCCTGTATATTGTGAAAAATAAAAACCAAATCTGAATGACTAGACTGGCACTCCTTTAAAATCATTAAATCATTAAACACCATTAAAATCCCCAGATTTTTTTTTTCATGTAACATTTAATTCTGCCAGAGGGAAAAAAGGGGAGACAACTTTTTAGAAATCTGATTAAAGCAGTCTATATATCATATACACACGCGCGCGCACACACATTATATACTATGTATTATATATCAAATAAGTTTGAAGCAGGGTAGAAAGCACAAGGGGAAAAAACTATGCAGGACCACAAGCTGATGATAAAATTGCAGTGGTCCATTGTACAAAATGGAACTTGATTAAGTTCTGACCAGTTCAGAGATCCCAAACCTCAGATCCACCCTCCTGCACTTGCTGATGAACCTGCAATTTCTGCCTTGTTTAGCAACAGGGAAGAAGTCCCCAAGATTAGTAAATGAGGACATTTCTACGCAGTAACAGAATCAAAAGTCATTTTATAAGCATATCCTGTTTGCTTAGAACTCTTTGCCATTTGTAGCTCCTTTCTCAAAGTGAAGTTCCCTGGTGGAATCTATCTTCTAGGGAGCTAGAAGCGGGATGGCTCCCCTCCCCTCCCTGCCTCCCAGGACAGGACTAACCATGACTCCATCCAAGAAGGAATAGATGGCAGCTGGCTGGAAGCAAACACAGCTGCGGTATCTGGTATCAGGGTGGGTAGGAAAATCGATGGAAGATAAGCTCCATCAGGCACCGATTAATAAAGAAGCCAAGGCAGTAACGGGGGTATAAGCGTTGGGATCAGTTGCCCATCGCTAACCCTGCTTTCATGAATCTTTTCTTGAAAGTGACAAGGTCAATTCCATCTCAGCCTGTGTCATCATCATCTTGGGATGTCAGCAGGAAGGAGGTCAAAATGCAGTGAAAACGGTGGCTTGCAGACCTGTGCTCGAAATCACGCCGCCGACATGGCAGGACTTCAAGCGCATGTTTATGACCACCATCTTGACTCTGTTGACTGTCTCCCTGTGGATAGCCCTGTTATCAGCCTGGCCTGTTGAAGATGGCAGATGTTCTAACACGGGATGGCAATGGCAGCTTAAACTTTTGGGTATGGTCCCGAGTGGGCAGTTCTTCCTGAGTAAGTTCCATCGTATTCCTTTGCTTTGAATGAGATCCCTCTATGGAACCCTCAACCAGTGGCTTTGATCAAGATGGCACTGAAAAGTTTGACAAGGTTTGATTGCCTGTCAACAGAAATCTGTGCTCTGGTTGAAGCCATGAACTGAAAGTGGTTGTGGTTGGCATTTCATCCTTTAGTGAGCCTCAGAGTGAGGAAGAGGGGAGGATTAGCAGTGCTGGCCACAACTTAAGACTCAAACAAGGGCACTTACTCTGCATGCCAGCTGCATGGACAAAATTGAGGCACATTCAAGAGAAAGAAAGGACCGGAGGCTGTGTCTGGAGAGACGTTTATGTGGTTTATCTTAGCTCAGGTCCTTTACCATATTTGTGAGGGCAAAGTTTCCTTTTGCAAGGAAGAATTTGCAGAACTGGGAACCAGCCAAACACAACCTAAATCTTCCAGGAAGATTCAAAATGGTCTTAAGAATGAGATGCAGACCAGGGCAATTTTGAAAAATACCTTGAGTTTTTCAGGCTTACTATAGGGGACATAAATTATTCTGATGATTACTTGAATGGAAAGATTTGTTGGAAATTTCATAGCCTGCCTGCCTGCCTCCTTTCCGTAAAATTCACATTGTACTGAAGAATGGAAGAGTTTAAAAAACACAGAAGAACACATTAAATCAAAAAATGGAACTGAATTAAAGAAATGCAACCTGGAAGGTAATACAAATGCAATTGCAATCTGAGAGCAAGTGCAACCTTTTAACCATCCAGCCCGGGCAAAGGCTTTGCAGGCTGTGTGGCATAAGGCCAACACCACAAACCGCCCTTGTTGAAAGAGCCAGAAAATTGGTGGCTGGGATCCCTCAGAAGAGAGCTGAGGAGTTCAGAGGCGGTGCGGATGGAGTCTTGCCAACTTCCCCGGGGCGGTGACTATCTCCGCGGTCTTCTGGCTCACCTTGGACCCCTCATGCCGATGGAATATGTTTTTGACATTTTCTAAGCTGTTTGGCGTTGCTGACAATTTTTAATGTACTAACTGCCTGGTCCAGTGAGCTGATTAATTGGCGCAGGAGAGATCAATACAAAACAGAAAATTAAAACAATTTTAAAGTGATTAAGTAGTTTAACACCTGTCTGCCATGCCGTCAGCACAGGAAGAAAAATACAGCAGGTGGCAAAAGGCCTCGTGCAGCCGGAGAGGATGACAAATGGGCATCGGAAGGGCTGGCCGGCTCCCTCTTTAGTGCCGGCGTTCGCTGGGCTGTGGGGAGAAGGCTGGCTCGGGCCAAGCAGCCCTGCAGGGCTACTGAGACACACCCAAGCCGACCTTTGGCCCTCCTCACAGGGGTCCCTGCCTGCCCCCAAGCCATCTCGCATCCACGGGGAGAAGGTGGGTCCAACCGATGGGGGAGCATCCTCCTTGCTGCCCAGGCACTGGCTAGAAACCTGCACGCGTGAGCGAAGACCAAACCCATGAGGGTCCGCGGGAACCAAAGAAGTCAAGGTGGCAGCCCCTACCCTGCGATCGAAGACCTGTTGTTTTTTACCTGCAACATCAAAAGGGGCAGAGCTCAGATAGTGAAGTTGGGGGTGTCATCTTAATTCCTTTGCCGTGCTCCCACCGCGGACACTCAGAGGTGTCCACAATGGGTGTCAAAAAATCCAGATGGTAGCAGCAACCAATCTTTAGCAATTGATAGCAACCTAGTAATATAACAGGAATTAAAATCCAAATTATAATCCAGATAGTCCTCAATTTACAACCATAACTGGGACCAGAGTTTTCACTGCTAAGCAAGACAGTTGTCCAGTGAATCATGCCCAATTTTATGACCTTTTTGCCACAGTTGTTAGCCAAATCACCGCAGTTCTTAAGTGAATCAGTGGGGAAAAATCAGTTTGTTTTTAAACAAGCCTGTCTTCCCCACTGATTTTGCTTGTGGGAAGTCGCAAATGATGATCACGTGTCCTTGGGATTCTGCAACAGTCATAAGCATGAAGACTAGTCGCAAGTCACATTTTTCAGTGTTGTAACTTTGAACAGTCTCTAAATAAATAGTTGTAAATCAATGACTACCTGGATTTACTGATTTAATAGTCAGAAGCAATTAAAATGTCCTTTAAAACGGTTGAAAATTATTAAGCAGAACCATCAGCGTTCCTCTTGAGACTGAGCAGAAGTATATAGAATAACCATTTTAAAACCTTTCAATTTAAAACCATTTGAAAATGAAAGAAATAATTCCCCCCAAGATCTGTGAAAAGGAATCAACTTGTAACCACGCAATAGCCATAGTTTGATTAAGCAGGTGAATTGTTATGATGGGGTCTGAAGACAACAGTGAGAGTTGGCTGATAGCAATAAACTTTTATTTAAACATCTTTTATGGAAAAAAATTGGAGTTTAGAATGGTATCATTCTAAGCTCTCAGAACAGAGAGACACAGATGTGACATTATATCATGCTCCCCTGTATGTGGAAATCTTGTAAATCCCCACACATGGGAAAGACATACGACATATGTGTTCACCATGTGTATGAATAGATTTTCTATATTCTTCCCAGCAACTGCAGAGTACTAGGAGCTGGATAGTCTTGGTAGCGGGTTTGAACCCCACAAAGTAACATCTGGCTACGCAGATCAAATTAGTCCCAGAGAGGATGAAACCAGCAGTGCTTCCTGGTGGTCAGTGTTCATAAAGTGGTTGTCCTGGTGGGCTTGGCCAGTCACAAACACCCATTTTATAGAAGTCCTCCCTTGGGTGGTCTTCACCAAGGACAAAATTAGCTCATTTGGTTTCAGTTTCGCATGAGATGTGGACCAAACCACTCCCAGCCGATTGTAGTTGATTCAATAAAAATGATCAAGGAAACCACCGTTTCGCCTGATATTTGATCCCAGCCCCTAATATACCAAAACAGAGAATGGGGAAAGTTTCTGTGAAGGCATCTTCTGATTTAATTTTGGAACTTCACCTACTTTTCATCCAACTGTTAAGCTTTACTTGCCTGATTTTCAGTGTTCCAACTTGAGGCCAAGTTTTACTAAGCTGTAACTTTGGCTGGGAAGCTTAGCTTGGATCACATTATGGGCAGTGAGAGTCAAGCAGATGGAAAATTGTATTTGTGTATATGTGGGGAGGGGACGCTGGCAGCCGGATGGATGGTTCTTCCACTTCAATTCCACATCTCTTTTCTCTCAGACAAACCCCGTCGGATTTTCATAAATCAAAGCACCCCACTCTTTAATAAAAATTTATTGACTTACAAGTGATTATTTATCAAAAGGCCATTAATAGCAGATCTTGGAATGATGTGCTATTGGGTGGTGCAAGGAGACTAATAGGAAATCAATGCTTGCACCAGGGTGGAATGCAGATAAGGGGGCCCTCATCTCCGCCACCCACCCAGTGGCAGCTTCATCCAGCTTTTGCCTTCCTGGTTACCCAAGTCGCCCTCAATTTATATATCATTTACAAATGAAATGATCAATACTTTTAATCTAGAGCTAAATTTATTAACTTTCCCATCGGAGAGAGAGAAGTATTGACTGTGGGAGGGGAGTGATAGTGGGCAGGAGAAGAAGGGGACGCTCCAGCTAGATGGATGCTTCTGTAGTCACCTGGGTGGCCTTGCAGCTCAGGCGCCTCTCTCTACTCTGTCTGCTGCCCTTCCTCTTGGCTCACTTGACATCTGTTCTTCAGAGTTCAGCAGAATGGCCAGGCAGAGGATAGCTGGAAGACTCAGTTGCCTTACCTATGGAAGGCAATGTCCAAGGTGGCTTGTCTGAGCCCCTTGTAGTGGCCCAGAGCACCCCCCCACACACACACATACACAGTTTGGTCAACCTAGAAACCCCCCTCACTCTCCAAGGGAAGGAAAAAAACAGTCTGAGAAATATCCCTGCCCTATCGCACTTTGGGGGTGCAATGGCTGAGTGGTTAAAACACTGGGCTCGTTGGCTGCAAGCTCAGGAGGCTGAGTTTGAGACCCAAGCGCCACCATGTAATGGGGTGGGCTCCTGTTCCTGGCCCAACTCCTGCCAACCTAGCAGTCTGAAAGTGTGTAAGAATGCAAGTACTGTAGATAAATGCTTTACTTATGGTGGGAAGGTAACAGCTTTCCGTGTGCCTTGGCACATAGTCACGCCAGCCACATGACCACGGAAGTGTCTTTGGACATGCTGGCTCTTTGGCTATGAAATGGAGATGAGCTCCGCCCCCTAGAGTCAGACATGACTGAAAGGGGAACCCTTTACCTTCATGGAACACTTTGCCCCCCAAAGTTCAGCAGGACTCCACCATTTAGTCTTCCGTAAAACCTTAAAGACCTGGCTTCCCCCCCAAGCATTGGGAGATTGGAAGATGATGTGTTTGCATGGGTGGCACCAGTTTTTTTAAATTGTTTTTAATGTTTTATGCTTTGAGTGCGCTTTGCAGTTTTAAAAACAATTTTATGTTTTTTTAAAATCTTTAATTGGGAGCTGCCAGAGCTGCCTGAAAGATCGGTGGCTGTGTAAATGGCATAAACAAACAGACATGTTTCAGTCCTCATGTATCTGGAAAGTATCAGGTTAGAAAAAGGTGCTTTGGATGTTTCTTTCTGGGACTGCAACTCCCAGTAGGACTTTTAGGCATTTCAGTCCTAAACCAGCCCATCTAACTTCATGTGCTGTGAGTTAGAGAAGTCCTATGGCAAGAGGTGTCCCTCCAGCCTCTCCAGGTGATGCCAGGTGGGGTTTGAAGCTTAAGGCTCCCTTGAGTAGAATTCAGCTCCTAAAGGCCAATGAACAGGACGAGCTCTCTCAGCAACAAGGTGGAGGTGGATGGCCACTGTCTTCTAAGGGACTCTGTCTTTCCAGTCTAGTTTATAGTCCTGGAACTTTGTCTCTTGTTTAAGAACTAACCAAGTCCACTCCTGCTCAGCTATTTGAGAAAAGTGAAAATGAACTTGATGGTGTGTCTCTTGTGAAGAGTAAGCTATAGCAGGAGTTCCCAGACAAGGGTTTGTGAGCAAATCTAAGAGAGGTTGCAGTGCTGGAGGTGGAGAGAATTGGGTACCCAGACAACAAGATTGCTGCCCAAATTCCCTGCTGACTTCTCCCTGATCGTTCTAATAGACTTCATAGCTGGATTACTATACAAAAATTGTTCCCATTCTGCCTTGTGAGCCAGCCATGAAGTCAGGTTTTCTAAGGGGCGACTATAAAGCGCAAAATATCTTATTTCAATATGAACGTGGAAGGAGAAACGAGCTATTTCAAAACTAAAACACAGATAGCAGGGATTTTGGAAAACTAAGGAAGATCATAGTTTTCATTAAAATAACAGTTGTAAAACTTATGCCATTGAAAAAGTTTTATTTTATAAAATTGCAGGGCTGTCATTGCCTCATTGCTATCTATATTAAAATGGAAATATTAAACGTGGCATGTTTATTCTTCCCCTAACCCTGGTGTGTGTATCACACAAACCGATCTATAACTTTAAGAGGGTTGTTTGAGAATCCTTTGGCTACAGAGGTAATAGGGGAAAAAAGTACCTGTTAAGAAAGTTCGTCTGTTATAGACCTCTACCTCCACATTTCTCATCGACTGGGGACCTGAAAGACATCTATTTATTGGGTGAAGCATGTGCCTTTGTTCCGAATTCGAACTGGGGTTGCACCATGTACAGGTCATTCACAGTCAGAACTGATGCAGTTCTTCACCAAATTTGAAGGCAGAGAATCTAGGTGGTTAATTTCTTATAGCTTCTTTCAGGAAAAGGAGAAATTATCCCATAACACCCCAATGGGAGATTCCCCCTTAGTGATGGCTATAGCGTTACTACGAAGAAAAGTCCCCTGGGAGTTTGAAGGATATGCGGGAACCCATTGGAGAAATTGCGTTGGAAGACTGGCAGGAAGAGAGGACCTTCACACACCACCTTTGGCCCGTTTGCACATGCTCATTCTCTAGCTTTTTTATTCTAGCTTTTGAAGCATCTTTAGAAAAACAAGTTCTCCCAGATCAGGTGGGGTGAGAGGTGACGGAATAATTGCACTAAACTTGGCACTAGTTTTTATTCACAGGTCGAGGCGCCAAGATTGGAGCAGCCAAGGATCTGCTTGTTCTGAAAGAACGATCTCCTTCATCACAGCTAGACAAAGTTCAGGGTTGTCTGTGTATAAACAAACAGAAGAAATGGGCTGTTCCCCACGAGGATCCTGGCCCATGGTTCTTTCCCTTCCAGGAAGCTACACGCGTTGGGCACCGGTGCCCGTCAAAGGTGGGGCCTTCCTTTGCCAGGCTGTTGAAGGAGTCGGTCCTGAAGGCCAAAGCCGACCCCGCTGAGAACTAAGGGGAATCGCGTGTTCCCAGGGGCTGCAACCAAAGGGGTCGGAGCAGCAGCGTTCTCCTGCACGTCTTGCAGAGGCAACCTCTGACCCAGAATCGTGGGGAGCAGCTTTGCGGTATGTGGGAAGGGGTGAAGCGCTGGCTCTGGATGCAGGAAGGGCATTCACAGCTGAAGAAAATCCTCCCCGGAGAGTGCGAGAGATGCCAGTGAGATCTTCCGATGTTGCTGAAGTGAGGCGAGGGCCGAGCAAATCAACAGGTAAGCCCTTTCTTCACCAAGAATGGCTTCAGGGAGATCCTTCCAACTGGATCTTCCCTAAGGTTTGAGAACGACTCTCATGGTCGGCTCTGATGGCCTTAGGTTATCATGCGGGCTTGGGAGCGAGGGGGGTTGCGGTGCAACGTATTTAAAGGGAGCATCTCATGAGACTATTCACACGTTAGAACCGCAAACCTGGGCATACCTTGTTAATGTAGGGCGTGTGTATTTGAAAGAGACTATCCATGTTTCTTAAATTGTACAAAGGATGCAGTTAACAATTTAAGGTTTATGATCCTGTGTGTTGCTTTTAAATGTATGTACACACACGTGCGCACACCCTCTTGCAAGACACCTATTTATAGATAATATATCTGTCTCATTTCTTGCTCCAAGGATGAACTTGTTTCTAATTTGAGCTTCAATGATCATGTGTGCAAGACTAAAGAGACTGCCATTTAGGGGTTGGGAACACCTCCTTGTATACAGAACATCCCAATTTCAAAGCCAGGAATTCCAACTTGAGGTCACGCAGGGAAGGACTTCCTTCTGAAATCCTAAAATCCAGGATTGCTCCATGTAGATAATCTCTCACGACATTGATCCTACTCAATCTAGGGTGGCTGTTTCAGTCCTCAAGGCCTGAGGAAGGGCTGTAGTTTCTTAATATAGCTTGCAGGCCCCACACAACAGCACAGTTAGAGGGACAGAAGACTGATTCATTCTTCTCACTCATGACTTTCTGAAAGTGCTGATGTTTTTATTTTATCCAGTCCAGGAACAAGATGGGCTAAACTACGGGCTTGGGAAAAGGCTGTTAGGGATCTCAGTGAAGCAACAGAGGCAGATATCCCACCCCGAGAGCCTTCTTGGTCTTTGGGCATATGGTTATTCTGAAGGAACAAGAAGCAATGCCGCACAAGGGAAGCAAAATGCCAGGGCCTGGAGGAAAAGGGTGGATGGCATTTATGAAGTAACATAAAATGCTTCTGAAATGGCTGTGTCATCAGATATCAGGCTTCCTGCATTCAGGGCCACTGACTTCAGCGACTGAAATCTTCTGCCTGGCTCAGCATGTGCTACATGTTGCCTTTCTTTACAGCTGAAATTTAGCAAGGATTACTTGGGAGGTCTGGAAGCTGGAAGGGGCCATGGGGGATTTATGCCTGGGTAATTCAGTCCACAGCTATTTGCAGAATCTGCTGATGGTGGGCCAAGTTTCCAAACTCCCAAGTTCTTTATGGGTCAAATCTCTCCCCCATGGGGAGTCACCTGATTACACACCAAATTTACCAATTCCTTATTTTCCAGACCACCCGTCCCCAGCCATTTCTGTCAAACTATGCCCTATCTTTCTTCTCAAAAGGAGAAACGCAGGGCAGCAAAAGGATGGGACAAACTCACACTTGTTTTTAGGGAAGCCTTTAAGTGAAAATGCTGCAATGGCAAGAGAACAACACTCAACATACGACTGCCTCCTTCAATATTGTTTAATCTAAAATGCAGAGGGAACCCATGCAGATACCGCATTCAACTTTTTTTCCTTGAGATAGGAGTGAGAGAAGAGCCATTGGCCCTTCTTCCGAAGCACTTCCAAAAGGAAGTGATGGAAGGATTTCTCAGTGGCAGCAGATGTGCTGCAATGTAACACTCATCTGTGCGGGGATACAGGTAGACTTCAGCTGATTCCTGCAAAAGATGATAAGATCTGCCTTCGCCTACGGTGGCCAAAGTCCTCAGCTATTGCTGCTGCCGATGGGGCTGAGCTGGAGAAATTAAGACTAGGTCTCTTTCCCACTGGGTGCAAGGCAGCAGCACCACGAGGGACTGGCAAAGTAGGAACCCCCTGAGCTTGAAAGGCAGCAGCTGCTGCTCCAAGTCATCTGGGAGCTCAAGGCTGGAAAGTGTTCTTAGGTAGTCAATGCTGTAACAGATATGCCACTCCCAGCTCTAAGAGCTCAGGATCGGCTGCGGTCCTTGTGATTGCCCACGATCATCTTGCTGTAGAGCTTCTGCTGCTCTTCTTTGAAGGTGTCCTTCACTTTTTCCCGCTTTAGGCCCCCATCCCTAAGGAAAAAGAAAGACATCCATCAAAGCAGAAGTGCCATTCTGGGCCTGAGCAGGAGGAATGCTAGAAAACTGGGGACTGGGGAGAATAAACGAGCAGGATCTCCCAAGCTGCAAAGTGAGGTTCAGGCTCACATACTTTTCTGTGGGCCTGATTAGGCCTTCTCCATACAGTTCCCCTGCTGTGAAAGAGGAACAGAGAGAAATCTTCCAGGTTTCACTGAGGAATCTAATCTGAGGTTCACATCTTGTATTAAGCCATTATATGGTTAGTTTGGCTTGGCTTTGTGTGATTTGTGATGCTAGGTAGTGGTGGTGGCAATGGTGAATGAAAAGACTGCTTCAACTGAACATCATGTGTAATTCCCCCCCTCCTGCTTTGGAGGAATGCTGAAAATTCATGTCAGCCACAGGCTTGGGGAAGGTCTGTGTGTCTTTGGAACAAAGAAATCTGGCTGGAATGATTCCTACCATGGCAGACAATTCACGCCCTTCAGATATTGCTGGACTACTACTCCAAAGTCCCCTTAGAACTTCCCAGGCTAATTAGGATTTGGTCTTCAACTGCATGAGATACCATGAGAGCAATGGAAGCTGCTTTATTTTGGGGTGAACGTAGAGAACTACAGAGATGGCCTTAGAATTATAATGCAATGGCTGTTAGCTAAACATGAATTAAACCTGGGAAGAGGAAATCTTGTGGAGATGACAGGCTTGATCTGGCTTAATTATTGGAGGGGTATTGTTGATCTTATTGGGCCTGATGAAGGGCAGAAGGTTCTTAGTTGGCTAAGGCATCCCTGGAGGTGATGTGTAGCTGGGTCTTGAGGGCACTGAATTCCTCCTTGAGAGAGGGGGTGGTTCTGAGATGGTGATCCACCCCCCCAAGAAGCCATCACTGAACTTGACTGTTGTGGACAATTTTCATTCAGTTTCTAACTTTCCTTTTTGGAGGAAGGTGGAAAAGGTGGCCACTTCAGAGAAGTCTGGAAGAAGCAGATTATCTGGATCCATTTCAGTCAGGATTCAGGCCTGGGTGCAGGACAGAGACATCACTGATCACACTCTCGGATGACCCCTTCCAGGAATTGGATGGGGGTAGTGCATCTGTCCTTGCTTTTCTTGACTTTCCAGCTGCTTTCCAAACCATCAATCTAGACTGCTTCAGGGATTTGGGCTGGGCAGCACTATGGTGTGCCAGTTCTCTTTCTTCTTCTGGGGCAAGTTCCATTTGATGTTGATTTGGGAGGAGAAGTCCAGTCCACAGCCATTGTGTTCCTTTTCTATGGTCATCTCTGGTTCTTTACAGTGAAACCATGTGGTCCGCCTAACTTTGTTTTTGACCATGAAGTCTGAAAAATGAGGGTTGAATTGCCACACATTCAGATGATACCATGTTTGGAGGGGGTGGTCTGCATTCTTTGGAAGTTGATAACCGCTCCCCCAAATCCCAGGTTGGCATCTCAGAAACTTGCTTTGAGTTGCAAAGAACTGAGTACCAAATCTTTTGTTCCCTACTACTGAACTCCATTTGGTACAATTAAGTTATTAGGCAACAACTGCACCAGGGGGGCGTCCTCAGAAAGGAAGTCAAAAAAGTCAGGGGAACAGCTACAATCATAAGATTAAAGATCCACCCACACACAGACCAAAAGGGCAGAGCTTTGATCATAAGATTTTAATTACCATCTTTACTCTTTTGACCCCGATGGACTATACAGTTCAAAGAGTGACAAAACAATAATTAATGTACATAGATAGAAACAAACTGAAATCAAAGGTATTTACTGATCTGAAGGCAGTATCTAAATGTGTGACTGCTGTGCATATTAATGTTAATTTAAAATGTTTCACAGCCTCTTCTTCCACATAATGCAATGAACAACAACAAACCTACAGAATGAGGACAAAATTGAGATGGAGTAAAAAGGCCAATTAAAAAGCAAGATTTTAGCATCTTCTCCTGGGGAACAATCACTATAGACAGGGTAGTGGGGAGACCTTATAATTGTCAGATCTAGTTTCTGTGCAGTGGCCGAGCAGTGAAGATGCTGGGCTTGTCAGCTGGAAGATCGGCAGCCCAAGTTCAAGACCCTTCATGTAACAGGGTGAACTCCTGTTACTTGCTCCAGCATCTGCCAACCCAGCAGTTTGAAAGCATGTAAAAATTCAAGTTGATAAATAGGTACCATCTTTGGTAGGAAAGGTAAGAGTGTTCCATGTGCCTTAGTGTACAGTCAAACTAGCTATATAACCATGGAAACATCTTAGGACAAAAACTGGCTTCCTTGGCTGTGAATTGGGGATGAGCACTGGCCCTTAGATTCAGCCACAACTGGCAGGTGAAACCTTTACTTTAGTTCCTGGGCAGGTTTATAAAAGGAAAGGGGCTTCTTTAGCTCAGAAGCAAGCAGTAATGGCCCATTCTAATTTTCTGCAGCCCTCAGAATCTCTTGCAACTATGAATACTAATGGTACTTTTCTATCTTCTTGAGTGAAATGATAGAAATGTAGGGTTATCTCTAAAATATGTATCTCACATTGAATAAACCAACCCAAACCAAGCCCCCTCAAAACTCTGCTCCAAATCCAGTCTTGTCCACTAAAGACCCTTCTTCCTTTGATTAGCAACTAAATGGGTTTTAATAAATACAGCGAAGAAAATTTTGGAACTTGGTACGTTGCTGGTATTTAATCCCAAGAAAAGATAAAGGTTTCCTCTTTCAGTCATGTCTGACTCTAGGGGATGGTGTTCATTACCATTTCATAGTTGAAGAGCCAGTGTGTCTGAAAACACTATCAGTGTGGCCAACATGCGCCAAGGCGCATGGATGCTGTTACCTTTCCCACCGAAGGTGGTACCTATTTATTGACTTTCATTTTTACATGCTTTTGAATTGCTAGGTTGGCAGAAGCTGGGGCGAATAATGGGAACTCACCCTGTTATACAGCACCTGGGTCTCAAACTCGGGCTGCTGACCTTACGGACAAGAAGTCCAGAGTCTTAACTGCTTGTGCCATTGCATGCCCTTAAGAAAGGCATAGAAGTGACTAAAAAAGTTCCATTTAACCCAGACCTGGACATTTTTCCAGTCCACGAGCCATATCTGGCCCATTGGCTGTCCCTATCTGGCACACGTGAGGATTCTGGCAGGGAGAAGGCCAGCTGGTTGAGGGGGCTGCCCAAGCAGGACGAGGCCACTGCAGAACAGCTGCAGTGAAAGGTAGACCAGTGGGGAGCTTCTGGTCTGGCTACTACGGGCACAGGGAGGCATGGTGGGGTGGCAGGCCAACATGTACTTCATGGCAGCCCCAGCTGGGCCTTAGCCCCACCTGGCTGTTCCCAAAGGCGCCAGTGGAGGACTCTGGCATGATCAGCGGGAACAGAGGGAGGAGCTCCCATTGGAGGGCAGATGCCCCCCAAGAACAGCTGTTCTTTTCATCCTCAGGGTTTGGCCCTCCCTCTCTCCCAAAAAGTTCTACTTATTGGTTTGGCCCTCCACAACAGTCCCAGTTTCTCACGTGGCCCCTTGGGAAAATTAAATGCCCACCTGATTTTACCCTCCTCCCTTATATTCTGCCTTAGTTATGGAAGTGGCCACCACTCTGTTATCCAGCATAGCAATCTATCCAAGCCAAAAATATTAAGAGAATAGCAAGCTAGACCAATGGTAAGGTTCACTTATCTTCTTCCCTTTGCTCCCCATCCCCACCAATTAATCAGCAAAAACATGGATTAGCTTACCACAAGAGATCCACCAGGCCTCCTTGTCTAGCAATTGCAGATTTTACTCGGTTGGCAAACTGCACTGCATCTTCATCAGGCTGAAAGGAAGATACCCCAGAGGATCAGTTTTTGCTAAAAGGGCACAGGGAGAGGCCCAGATCCAGTTAACTCACCTCTCTGGTCATTGGTGGCAGGTACCAGACGCTGCAGACAATTGCCCAGCTAGTCATCATCCTGAGCAGGTAGTTCACCATGCCATACTTGCTGCTGTTAAAAAAGGCATCTCCAAATTGGGGGTCATACTGAAGACAAAAAAAGAGGGTGGATGGGAAAAAGGCAAGATAGTGAGAAGGTTCACCCAGAGCCCAAGAATGAGTGGCCAAATTTAGTATCTTTTGATGCATCCCATTCTCTGTGGTTGAAAACAAGTATGGCAAAAAGCCTATTTTTGCTAATTCCATTATAATTCTATGATACTCATGTTTAAGCATTCCATCAGGGCAGACTGTCCCAGTTTGTTTTCATGACCACTCTCTGAAGTACAGTAGTCCTCGACTTATGATTGGTTGCTTAATGATGGACCTACTTGAGGGCTACTTATGACCTGGGTTCAAAGTTCCAACAACTGCCCCCCCCATGGTCATGGGACTGAACTTCAGGTGCTCGGCAACTGGGCCTCTTTTTTATGGCTGCTTGCAGTGTCCCACGTTCCTGCGACCACATTTCACTTCTGATTTTGCTGAAAATCAGTTCAGCAAAACCATTCCCATAGTAAAACATTGGCTTGCTTAACAACTGCGGCATTTGCAATTGTTATGGCCTCAACCTTTGACTATGACTCCATTATGATTGTAAGTTGAAGACTACCTGTTATCTTAGTGTAAAGTAAGGAATGCTGGGCACCTACCCTAATGTAGCTGAAATTGTCCCAAGAACTCTGACCAGTATAAAATCTGACAACAGTGTGTGGACCATCATGATTCTTTAGAGGGACAGTTACATCAATGTCTCTATCACTTGATTAACTGGGCACTCAGCTGCAAGGCTCAGTCTGCACTCGGCATTGTGATTTGTATTTAAGTTCAGAAGGATGGAAAGGGAAAAGATGAGAAACCGGCATTAATGGCAAGAAACCACTGCTTTTACCCCTGCGAGTTCATAGTCAGCACATTTAGGAAATGATGGGAGATCATCAGAACAATAAACTCTGTTGAATCTACAGCAGTTATTATTTGAAAACAGTATATAGAGCTTCCACCAAAATCTAGAGACTTACTTTCTCCCTTTAGTTAATATTTTACTAAAAGTTTCCTCTACGGATGTTCACAAACACCCACATTCTTCATAAAGAGATATAATCCCATTAGACACAGACCATCTTGCTAACATAATTGGAGTTTTTTTTAATGCTTATGTGGCCAAAATAAAATCAACCAACTTAGAGTAACTGCTTCTTTTCCATTCTTCTTCAACCTTTTTTCTTTTTTGCACTTTTTCTGATTTTTTCTCTTTTCTTTTTTATATTAGTTTGTATTAGATTTTATCTTCTTGTTTAAAAGTTTCAGTACAAATTATATATAAAAGAGAGGGCCAGTTTGGTCTGGTAATTAAGGCACCAGGCTACAAATTGGGAGCCTGTGAATTCTAGTCCTGGTTTAGGCACAAAAGCTGGCTGCATGACTTTCAATTCTCTCTCAGCCCAACTGACCTCATAGGGCTATTTTTGTGGGGAAATTAGGAGGAACAAGCGGTGTTAGTACATTCGCCACCTTGAGTAATTTATAAAAATAATAAAGGCAAGATATAAATAAATAAAATCATAACTTTGTAACTTCTTCCTCTCCAATAAAGATGGCCCAGAATATTAAATAACTAATAGGTTTTGGAAAGACATAGATATAAAACAAACAAATATAACCTTGTTATGTATAAAATACTATATATACTAAAAGACTGCTTGGATAGATAATTTATTCCTGCCACTACAAAGCTATTTTAAAATGTTGCCAGCATTAGAAATTGACCTGTGTTTCATGCTCCAACCTAAATCCAACTTTACGTCTTGGAACTTTTGTTGCTCAATTTGGCTGAATCCCATAAAAATGGAAACTGAACAAAATGGGTAGAGTCCACTAGGGGATTCTTCTACGTGAGAACAATTGAATTAAGGGCTTGTGGTTCAGTGCCAAAGCCTATCTTCTTCCAACTGCACATATCTGTGGAATTATGGGACGGCATTCCAGAATATGTCATGATAAAATGTTGGGTTCTTCCTTCTTTCAGATAACTGCCACACTCAGAATGTAGTGTCTACCTTTCCAGATGCCGCTCTTATCTATTCTTCAAGTTTCAGTGTATTGGCTAAGTGGCAACAGTTCTCACCTTGATGGCAACAGGATAAACTGTAGCATCAATCTCAAAACTTCCTTTCTTGAACATCATCACAGAAGTGTTGTTGATACAAGTGCCTGTTGAGAAAAGGACAGTGGATTTCCCATGAAACTTACTCATAGTGGAAATACTGTGTTAGAAACTGTTAAGACCTTAAAATAAGAGGTCCCTTGACTATTGTCCTAAGGAAACCAACTGATCTGCTTTAGACTGGCACACAGAAGCACAGCCATTTATTTATATGAAGTGAACTGAATAAACTGAAAGAACAAACTCTTTCAATTTATAATGCTCATCCCAAGGGGGTCAGAGCTCTTGGGACAATTTCAGAACAGGAGAATGAGAGTTGGAGCTCTCTACATTTTATTCTTTTTTTTGGTTATTATTTTTATTAAATATTTTTTAAAGAAGAAACATGAGCAAAGCAAAAAAAGTAAAAAGAGAAGAAAAATAATTAAAAAATCAACATCATAAAACTGAATAAAATTATTTTTAGCACATTAAATTATTTTAAATTTAATTTAAAATGCCATTTTATACTGCAGATCATTGTTAAAATCAAGTCAGCATGTAATTATACATGACATAATAAAATCCAAGTAAAAAATTACAGTAATTTTTATCTTTTTGTATATGACATAATACTTTGTTATATAATGATATATTCTTTTTTATTATTTAGTAAGTAAGAAAGATATATCGTTATATTATATTATCGTTATATTATATATCGTTATATTATATTATATTGTTATATTACATCATTATATTATAATATATTATATTATCGTTATATTATATATTATATATCGTTATATTACAAATCTTCTAAGGCTTAACTATTAATGTTTTCTCTGAAGAGAAATCCCCATTTTTGGATGCAGTAGAAATCCATGTGTAGAATTATCATTCAAAAAAAAAGTTTCCACACTAGAAGAAATCTTTCTAGTGTCAGATTTTTTTTTAAAATTCGAGGTTGCCCTAGATATTAAGACACATCCTCACAACTTAATTTGCTGTTCTTCTACAAAAGCAATTGCATATTTTTTTTCAATTAGAAGCATAGCATATCCTTCACTACACAGAAACTCTGTTTGGCATACTTTGTTTTATTCTGAGCTGTATGACTGGACCATCCTGGACCTCTAACCCATAGTTAGTTTCTTTTCAGTTGAGAAAAGAAAGCTGAGGCCATGCCTCATTCTACCTTTTTCCTGACTCTGTGCTTCAGATGCCAACTTTCCATTTCACTCGTAATAAGACACACTCATCTCTGAATTTGGGCTTACCTTCAGGGAAAATAAGGACAGGCAATTTATTTTTATCATTAGCATGTTCTGATAACCTAAAGAAAGACATGGAAAGAAAGAAAATATAAGAAACATCCTTGGTAGCTCCAGAAACCAATGTCAGCAATGCAGACTGGATTCCCAGTCATGTACAAACATTCCAGTAAGACTTTGCTCCATTTCACTCTACTTACGGAACAAGTCATGAGTTACATACCGTTTAGCCACCAGATGGCGATCCTTGACCTCGGAACGCTCAAACCAGATATGAGGACATGCCTTTACCATGGCCCTCTGTATGACACCCATGAGCCCTCCGTGGACTTGGCCCACCTGAACAAAGAAGATGAAGAGGTCACACCCCCCGCAGCAGTACCAGAATAAAGTAGCTGGGATAAAATAGTTTAATTCATAAAAAAATGCTTTTGGCTCATAAAACACTCTGTCCTATAAAAATTCTAAGCATTAAGATATAGGGAGACTGGAACTCTTCTAAAGCTGGACTATCTGCCCTCC
>JANHZU010002738.1:17435-28105 GCA_032468055.1 Acrochordus granulatus | reverse complement strand
GTGGCTGCCATTGATCTTCAGAGCATTCTTTGATAAGGAATAGATTTTTCTCCCTGCTTTTCCACCCCTTAGATACATATGCTTCGATATTATGCACACATATATGAAAAAGGTGAAAGTTGCAAAGTGATGGTGCAACACTGTTGCTATCATTTTGATAAAAGGACTGGATCCTGTGGATGCTTATTTACTATAAAGATCTTCAAAGCAGCAGTTTTAAGCCTCTTCCAACAACTGGCTGACTTCTGAGTAAAATACAGGGTAAAGAGCTTCCTCTCAAATCACCTTGCAAATCTGAGCTGTAAATATAAGAGCTTAGGACAGGTGCTTCCTTAAGATGCTATCTGACAAGTAGTAAAATCAGTCTTTTGAAATATACCGAGAGTCCTCATCTGCTGGCTAGTTCTAGTGGTCTTTTTGCAGAATGACCTATTACTTCATCAGTTATTTTTTGTGTGTGCACCTTCAAGTCATTCTTGACTCTGGTGACTGCTTGGACAAGTCTGAGCTATTTCCTTGGCAAGATTTTGGAAGTGGTTTACCTGAGTTCTTCTTCCTTTACTTAAATACTTCTCTAACTTGCCCATTAAGATTATTTAACACTTTCTCAAGAAGCTGAGGACAGTGTCCCACATAATGGAAAGGAATGTCAAACAATGTGTCCCACTTCTTTTAACTCCTGGCTTTTCTGCCTAAAAGCACTTTGGTAGAGAAAGAAGATAGGGTTATATTTGAGGATGAAAACATAAAGACGACAGCAATTCAATCCATAAGAGGTGATAAATCTTTTTTAGACGTTTAGGTTCCTCCTTTTGGATGGTGAACTTTGTGCAGTCTTCTAAGGACTTACCTTCCATTGGGTAAGTAACCCACCATAGTAGTGCCTGTCACCAAAAGGCTAATGCCAGTAAAAGCCAGAGCAACCCTACAAGAAAAGAAAGGAAAGGGTGGGGGAAGAGGGAAGAGTAAGGTATTAAGGTACAACTTGCACAGCACTCAGATTATGGCAAGGTAACTAATTGTACTGCTGTTAAATCTTTTGAATTGGGGCTGGCCAACAAAAGGATTATCTACCAAGGGTGAGATAAACCACTATATAGGGAATGGCCAGAAGAAACAATAAGGAGTCCTATCTTCCTCCTGACTGTCCAGTGAGAAACCTGAATCCACCCTGGTCTGTACCTGAGTGGCAGCAAGAAGCAGTAGCGGATCAGGAAGCCCACCCCCCACAATATTGTGAGGCGCAGACTGATGTAATGGAAGTTGTAGTTGGTTCTGCTCAGCAAGTTCCAAGACTCCAATTCTTCTGCTGAGAAACGCTTGGTCACTTCATCATCCATGATGCTCTCAACACCCTTGCGAGAGAAGTAAAAGATATCAGAGAGCTCAAACTCAGGGGCATCCAAGGCCTTGTTGCTAGCGCTCCTACGGATCTCCTTGATCTCTTCTTCCAATGATGTAAGCTCTTTGGCAATGATTCCTGCAAGAGATACACACCTTCAAGCCAAACAATAAGAGAAGCAGTGCTGGATATGCTCCCACCACTTTAAGAGGAGGCAGCTCAACCTCTTACCATTGACAAAGGGCTTATAAACCGGATGTTTCTTCTCTTTGGCACCACGCTCAATTCTTAATGTTGCCCACTGTAAGACAGAGAGAAAGAAATGAGATCCTTGAGACCCTGACATGAAATTTATTTCTCAGAACCAGGGTGCTGGCTATACATGTAGATGGCTTCAAAAAGAAGTCAGCAAGTTTAAGGGAGAGATCGGAGATGGCAAATAAATGCAATGCCTATTTAGTAGTTCATCTCAGACATTCAGGTCTAAGAAAGAAAATGGAAAGGCACTGATTTCCTGTCCTCCTTCACCAGTTTCCACTAGATTGCTACTGATTCTGAAAAATCCTGGACTGAATTAGCTCACATCCAGCAGCTTTGGGTAAACAGCCTTGCTTATGCACTGTGGGAAGAAACATGCCAATTCAATCCTCATCAATTTTAGTTAAAAGTTAAAGTCAGTTCAATTACAGAGTCGTCACAGCATGCACTACTCTGCAGCATGACAATGTAATCTGGTCACACACCTTGATAAATGGTTAATAACTATATTTATGATCACAGACCCAAAGACTGCTAAACTGTAATCTGTTCAATAACTTTTGCCAAGTGAGCTGTGTAACACCTGCTCTTGTGATATGTAAACTATGGATTGTGTATTACCAGGCTGTGAGAACTCAGATAATTACAGCTTATTCCATGAACGGGCAATTTTTTAAGAGCTGAGGAGTGAACTAATCATTTTTTGGAGTAACTGGCTTGAGAGCTGCAAAGAGGTTACGTGAGCAAGGCTGAATTTTGGAATGGAGTATTCCTTTGTTTTATTTTTAATAATAGTACATCTATTTTAGGCTTATACTCTATTTTCCTCCATTTTTCACCTGAAAATATGAGAAAATGGCAACCCTCAAATCTTCTTTGTATTCCCTCCTGACATGGATTACTCAAAATTAATGCCACACTTTGCCAACCACAAATGTAATAAACCATGGCCTAACATGCTGTGTGAAACCAGTGAGTCTGTCTGGTCATGGATATTTTCTAAGTAATAGATGAGTCACTGCAGAGAAGGAATGTTGGACTAGAAGCTTTTGCCATGGTCTAGATCAGCTCTTCTTGTGATCTTATTTCTGCCTTCATTCCCTTCTGATTCCCACTAAGTGGGAATATCAAGCTATATTTTATGGAAGTGGAGTGGGGGAAGAGTTGGGACCTCCAGTGTCTGAAACAACTTTGCTTCTGAAAAATGAAAACCTTGCTCTTTCAGACTACTTTGGAAAAGAGAAAACATTCCAGTGGCTCTGGCCATAGTTACTTTTATCTGGTTCTACAGTGTTTTTTTTAACTGACTGGTTCAGATGACAATGGAGGTGTTATTGTTGACAATTCAGATGACAATGGAGGTGTTATTGTTGCTTACTGATGTCTGCAATTTTTGCTTATTTTTAGATATTCTACTCTAAACATCATCCTCTTGGCAGTATCTAAAATCTTGACAACACCTTTTGATAAGGACATGAAATAAGACGGGAAAACAATGCCCAAACCCAGATTTAAGAATACAAGCCTGAGGCAGGCTTCCAGCTAATTAGACAAGAGATCTGAAAAATAAAAATGGGCTGTCTTAGAGCTGAAAGAAGAATCTTTACCATAACTGAATCGCAAATCCTAAGAAGCTCTGGAGAGGAAAAGCCAGTCTTTATGTTCAGTGACATCCAAGCCACACAATAATAGCAGGAAGACCTGCCCTGCTAGGTGGGACTAGAGTTCACTTCTTTGCTGCTGGTTCCTGCCTGCCTAACCTTTGTTTCTGGTGTCAGACAGGCTGCCCACCACCAGGGCTGAAAGAGCAAAGGAAAAGGGCAAATAGAAGATGCATTTCTACCTGGCGGATACTGTAGATCCTGCCCATGCAGTCTTTCTCTATCTTCTCCCATCCTGGTACCTCTGGGGATCTCCTGCTTTGCTTTCTGCCCAAACTCTTCCATTTCACTACATAACATCCACATAGCCTTTTGAAAGCAATTCTTGTCTTTGTATTATACAAAGATGAGGCTCACCTCTAGGGATGCCTCCTGCATCACTTCCCATCTGACTATCTCAATGTAACACAGGCTTAAGTAACAACCTTAGAAGTACAGCCTGTATTACACACAACAAGGGATGCTGCCTTGAGCTCCTAAGAAATAAAAAATATGTACCTAACAAACAAGTGCAGAATCCAATTTCTTGACAAGCTCTACTTTTTTTGTATTTTTCATACAAAAATTAATACTCTTTTAAAATTTCAACTTTGGTGACAAGTTATTTAAATTGTCCAGCTTGACCAGATCTTATCTTCTTGCAATATGCAATATGAATTGAGAAAGCCTTTTGGATTAAAGGTGAAACGTCTTCGACTTGAGAAAAATCCAGTCCAGATGCCTGTTTTTTAAACTTTGTTGCGATATGTGCCCTTTTGTGTAACTTATACAATGCAACCATTTTATTTTGCATAATGTACTTTGCAATATACAGGTCAAAAAGCTTCGTTTAGGATTGAAGATAGTCTAGCTATTCAAACATTGCTTGCATTTTTTTTCTATTCCAACTTGTTTTCCTTATTTTCAATAAAAAGTAAAGGTTTCCCCTGTCAGTCATGTTTGACTCTAGGGAACAGTGCTCATCTCCAATTCACAGCTGAGGGAGCCAGGTGAGATGGTCATGTGGTACCTATTTATCTAATTGCATTTTTACATGCTTTTGAACTGCAAGGTTGGCAAGAGCAGGGGCGAATAACGGGAGCTCACCCCATTGTGCAGCAGGGCTCTGGTCTCAAACTTGGGCTGCCAACCTTCTGGCCAACAAGCCCAGCAACTTAACTCCTAGGCCACTGCACCTCCTATCTTTTCGATAAGGTAAAGGTTACCTTGCCAGTTGTGACTGACTCTAGGGTGCGGTGTTCACCTCCATTTCCAGCGTTCATCCAAGGATGCTTCCATGGTCATGTGGCTGGCATGACTATACTGAGGCGTGCAGACACTGTCATCTTTCCCACCAATGTAAGCAGTACCTATTTAACTACTTGCATTTGCATGCTTTTGAACTGTTAGGTTGGCAGAACTGAGATGGAACAAAGGAGCTCACCCTGTTGCCCAGCAATGCTGGGTCTTGAACTCAGGCAGCTGACCTTCCAGCTGGCAAGCTGAGTTCTTAACCGCTTGCGCCACTGTGCCTCATTATGTTTTCAATCCTAATATCTTAATTCTCCTTTGTGTCCTCTTTCCATTTTCCATGGTTTATTATTGTTAACCCATAAAGAGAATTTGTATTTGACATGATCTACAATACAGTACAATACTGTAATCTGAAATGACTTCAAAAATACTGTAATAAAGATTGGGAAAATTTAAGTAATAAATGTTGAAACATTACTTCCCATTGACTGGCTCACTTAGTTATTTCTGTGACTGCATCAGCCAAGGCACTGGTAGAATTAATGACAATAGTAACAAATGCATAGGATTCCATGGTGTGTATTGAGTTCTCGGATAAGGCAGCCCTCAAGAAAGTGAAAAATGGAAAAAAGATAGAGGTCCTTCCATGTAAGTGCTTCAAGGTGACCCTGAACATGATGTATAGCTTTCTCCTATGTCCCGCCGCCTCTGTGTATCTCTCCATCCTGGAAAACTGATGGGGGAGATAGGGTGTTACGAGGTCAGCTTATGTCTGCTCAGCATTAGGATGGCGCACTGTCTTCCTTTTTGATCAACATAAGAGCCAATACTTGAGACATAGGAAAGAGCTTCTGCTGGACTACAGTCTGTGTGACTACTCCATTCTGACCTGAAAGTAATCCCTATGCAGGTGAAATTTGTCAAACAACACACACACCTAATATCAGGGGTATCTTTATTTATCCTTTTGTCACATATTCCAGAGATAGACTGCGACACTGACAACCAATGCTGGAGCTGGGCTTGCTTGAAATTCTCCATTTCCTGATCTAACATACAAGACTTATATTGAAAGAGGTATGACTCATCATTTTGTGCTGGGCTGGCACAACCAAGTCCCAGGTTGCACTATTATTCCCCAGCCCCAGGAATGTTGAGCAAGTTGACTCACCTGGAAGATCCGTAGAAGAGTTTTCATGTAGAGACGGCGGATGCCAAAGGAAACTCCAAAGATGGCTGGCACAATGATGAAAACCAAAAGCAAAGTGAAGAGGACTGTCAGGGAAATGCCCAGCAGATTAACCACTAAGCTGTCAAACGGTAGCAGAAGAAACATGATGAAGGTAAGAGGGCAAGCCAGGCCAGGTCAAGCCAGGCCAATGTCCTGCGAGTTCCCAAAAGGCAGAAAACAGCTGCCCAGGGCAGGCAGTCAGTCAGTTCCCCTGTCAACCAACAACAACTTTGAATGTGTTTCAGGTCTCTGGCCTATCACAGGGGCCATTTCAAAGTTCACAACTTTCCTCCAAGAATCCCCATGATCTAATCTGGAAAGAGGCCACAGCACAAATAGAAACCAGGAAGGGATGAGATGGTTACACAATGGGTCACTGCACAAGCCACGAGAAAGGCAAGAAGAACTGTGCCTACAAATAGCTCTCCAAATGCAGGAAAGATAAGTCTTGTTTGAGTTTTTGAGAGTACAAAACGTCTCTTTACACAAATGAGGTGTGCTCTTTTTCTTGTTCTGCATTGGAGGAAAAGCTGCAGCTTGTAGAACTAGAGCCCCTGCCTGTGGGACACGAGAGCCAGCTCTGGTTCCCACATGAAACTTGTAGAAAATACCATTCAAATGCTTCTAGATCCCATCCACTGCAGAAAGATATAACAGTTCCTTATCAATGGAAGATGTTCTTGAAAGTACAGCATTCTCAGGTCCTGAACTCTACATGAGGAAAGAAAGAAAAAAACCTAGTGAAATATCAATGCTGAAGAATTACTGTGAGATCGTATCACCATTTCTCCCAAAAGAACACAGCCTCAGGGATAAGGAGGTCACAGGCTTAGGAACGTCTACTTATAACTGAAGAACCTTTTAAGTCAAGGATCCAGAAATATTGTTCCTAGCTTGTTTATTTATTGATATTTATGTTAATCATCTATGGTCTTAAAAAGAACAATAATAATTTGGAGAAGCTTCCTGCCTATTTGATAGAAGGAAACTGTAACTTGCCACAATGATCACACAAGTGATTAATTATAAGCCTGGCTTGTCACAGAATCCTAATCAGTACAGAAAGTGTTGTGTGCATAGAACCACCTTCTTCAACCAGGCACCCTCCTAATATTTGGGGATTGCAACTCCCCACTGGCTGGGATACTCAGGGAGCTAACACTTCTAGAGGGCAGTTTCAGAAGACTGATATAGATTGCTTCCCAGTATTATTTTTCAAGATAACATTTCTACAAATTACATTACTTCCTAATACCCCATTAGTAACAGTGACGATATCTATTTTTAACATACTGTAAAAATAATTCAAGAAAGTCAGTCTGCAAACCGTTAAGGACATGAGTGAAGCACCTATGCTCCAAGCATTAAAACAACCACATTTTCCAGAAGAATCTGATGCATTAAGTACCTGGTGATCTCAGAAGAGAACTGTTGATCAGAGGCAACAGTTCTGAGAAAGTGGGAGTTGAGGAACCTATGTTCTAAGCCACTGGAATGCATTGAAAACACTAACACTACCTGCCGTTGAATCACAGGAACCACAAAGCTGACATTTTCAAAGCTACAATTCACATTTTTTTTCCTTCAAAGTTTGTCCTGAGGTAGTAGACTGATAAACAGGAAAGGTATACATAGAGTGCTAAATAAAAACTAAAAAGGGCATAGAATCCACACATACTGAATCCGTTCCCAAATGAAGAAATTAGGACATTTCTCTTTAAAACATTTTCAGACGTTACTGAATCTAATGTAAATGTATGGCCTAATCCATGAAATACTGCACTCTGAGAACAATTTCTACCCAATTTATAGCTTGCTTTGCATTTTTTTACAATAAACATTAGATAAACAGAAGTAACATGGGACTGGAATAGAAAACTGGAGCTACCATCCAAGATATTTTCTATTAAAGTTAAGAGGCAAAAGCAGAAGCAAAAAAATATCTGGAGAGAAACTCACCTCCAGACTGCCTTCAGAAAGAACTTCACTGCAATAGCTTATAGCCTTGCATCAGAGCTGGAATGGAACAGTGATCAGATGTTTTCAACCACGTGTAATCTGTACACTATGCTCCAAGAGATTCCAGAGTACAGGCTTGGGATGAGGTGTGTTTTTTCCACATATAAAAATATTTTCCACATAAAAAAATATATCAGAATCACGAGAACCTTCTGCCTGAGAATTGGCAGGGTTTAATTGGAAAGAAAACAAAATGCCATATAAAATCAGACTAGAGATTTTATGGTCACACTCTGTGGACACACTCTGTTTTTCACACTCTGCCTCAATATTTAATTTATCCAGGCAGAGGATACCTGTTTCCCCAAAAGGCTAACAGATCAGAAATATGCACCTGATATAAGCAAGAAGAGAGATCTAGATTAATATTAATCATAACATATTAGATAAATATAAATATAGACCCGGTGCGTAACTTGGGGGTTCTCCTGGACTCCTACTTGAAGAGCAGGTAGCGAGCGCGGCCAGGAGAGCCTTTGCACAGCTCTGTGTTGTGCGCCAGTTACGCCCCTTCCTGGACCAGGAGTCCCTGCACTCGGTCACTCATGCCCTTGTCATCTCAATTCTGGACTACTGTAATGTGCTCTACATGGGGCTTCCCTTGAAGAGTATCCAGCGATTGCAGCTGGTGCAGAGTGTGGCTGCGCGGATGATTTTAGGGGCCAACAGATCGGCCCATATAACATCTTGTTCCACGAGCTGCACTGGTTACTGGTTTGCTTCCGGGTACAATTCAAGGTGCTAACATTGACCTTCAAAGCCCTCCATGGCAGAGGACCAGGCTATCTGAGGAACCGTGTCACCCCGATGGGGAGTTCCCGGCCCACCGGAATCAGCAGAGGAGTCCTTCTCCGGTTCCCGTCGGTCAAGGAATTTCGGCTGGTGAGGTCCAGGAGAAGAGCCTCCTCTGCTGTGGCTCCTGCCCTGTGGACCATCCTGCCCTTCAAGCTGAGGGCCTTAAGACCTGGCTCTGCGAGATGGCCTGGGGCTCCAGGGGGGGCTCATGATCATCATGGAGGTGGCTGATGGATTTTTAGCCATCCTCACCCCGCTTTTTATATACAAAATGCTTTTAGCCCACCTCGCTAGTCTGCTGGGTTTTTTATTTTGTTTTAATGGGGTTTATTTCATTTTTATTTTCAGTGGATTTAATATATTGTTTTTATTGTTGTTAGACACCGAGAGTCTTTGGATTTCGGCGGCATATAAATTAATTAAATAGATAGACAGACAGACTCGGAATCCAAGCAGCCTTGAGGAACTGCAGCCCTGTGGCTGAATCCATGGCACCTTTGTAAACCCTAGGAAAAAAGGAGGAATTTCCTTACTGGCTGTGTTTTTTATTTATTCCTTTTCAAAATAATAACAGGGAAGGAAAAGGAACAAAGCACAAAAGATAAAAAAAAGTGTAAAAAAGAGAGAGGGTGTTATAAATTATATATATGTTTCTCATATAGTCATGTATACCTATCATGCTGTTCTGTCACCTCTGGAAATGAGTCCCATATTTCATCACAATTATTCCTACAATCCGCTCACCGAAGGCGAGTGCAATGCGCTCTTCCACCCACTGAGTGAACAGGGCCATACATGTGATTTATTTATTTATTATGTTTTTATTCAATGGACTCGCGGAGCAGCTCTGGGCGGCTTACAATAAAAACACATCAAAAGCGTCGCCCCTCCCACAACATAATAAGCAAATAAATGCAAAATTGGAAGTAAAGCATTAAAAGAAGACAGATGGCAGGATAAAGCGGAGGAGGAGCCATCAATCAATGCCACACTATCCGCCGTTCAGGTTGCGCATTCCAGCTACCCGATGCGCAATTCAAGAGAATCCCAGCCCACTAGCTTCTCTGACGCGGTCATATGTACGCAGACATGCTCGTGCTAGGTAGGCTCGAAGCAAGCTGGGCTTTCTGGTGACGCGACTACGGGAGCGATCCGAGGGAAACGGGTGGGCGGCAGCGGTGCAGTGCGAATTCACCATGCTCCTTCCGGAGATCTCTCATCGCCCCGCATGCTCAGCAAAATGCATCCGTGCTCAGCTGATCGTACACTGTCGGCCTTCCCGGGCAGACCAGACACACCCAGACGAGCTAATTCTATTCTCTTATCGTAGATAAAATCCCACCAGTCTGGGTTTGGGGTCGGGGCCACAGCTTGCTATGGGGACGTGAAGGAAGAGGCAAGGAGGAAATACGGAACTGAGCTGAACGCCGTTTGTCCTGTTGAGGTCCATCAGTTCCCAGTTGCCTGGACCCCCCTTTCCCGGCTGTCCTTTCCGTGCCCCTCGGTTCGTTCAAATGCACTGATCTCCCACCGCCTCTTCTGCAGCCTGAGAACTTAAGGAGGGTCCTCCCTGAGCCTCTTCCTCTGCCTGTTGTGCAACTGTGGGCCAAGCCACCTCTTATCTGCGGTTCCCTGGGCAGCATCTCATCCTCCCCACATCTCCCAAGGTCTTCCCCACAGACCCCTCCACGTCCAGAGGGGTTTGCAGGCTGAGACCCTCTCTTCCCACCCAGCTCCCAGGCTGTGGCTCATTTGCAGCCAGAAATGGGGAGCAGAATGGGGGGAGGAGTGATCTTGTGAGATGCTCTTCTCCTCCTGGGCAGGGGTCCCTCCTGTCTGCGCCCAAGTGTGACTCCTGTGCACGGCCCAAAGGGGCTGTGCTGAGCCCCGAGCTGAACAGCCCCATCTGGCCCCACGGCTACCCCTGTGCATGGCAGAGGATGGGAGAACCGAGCTCCATCTGCAGCCGCGTCCAGCCCAGGAATCTTGGGGGATCTTGCAGGGATCCTGGGGGAGCCCCATCTTTCCGGCATCAAGGCATCAAGTCATGCCGGCCACATGACCATGGAGCCGTCCCAGGACGAACACTGGCTCTTCGGCTTAGAAACAGGGATGAGCACCGCACCCTAGA
>JANHZU010002737.1:156144-182556 GCA_032468055.1 Acrochordus granulatus | reverse complement strand
ATATTTAGTGACTTGGGAAGGCTTCAAGGCCTTTAGAGAAAATAATAGTGACCAAAACTGAAAAAAAATATTTAAAAAAAGAGAGAAATGGGTACAAATATTCTGTTCACTGTAAAACATACAGTACATATATTAATGTATAATTTTATTATACATATGCATAATTTTTAAAGCTAAAAATGTCATTTTCGAAATACAGAATTCCTTGCCAAGTATTATCCATTATAAACAATTTGACCACATTTAGTGTATAATTTAGGCCACAATCACATTTGTTTATTTATTTTGGAAGACATTTAAAAACTGAAGACAAACTGAATGGTGCCTACTTCTGAAAATATTGACAACAAAATATATACTTCATAAAATTGTTCTTTTGTCAGTGTCTGTTATGATTCTACTAGTACCACTAAAATATTCTGAAAAAAGTTCATCATGTAGACTTTAATTAAGGTATACATTTTAATTCATAATAGATTTTTCAAATATCCATACTTTTGCTTTAGAATTCACTACCAACTGGGGAGGAGAGGTAATAATTTTCATTGTTCTCCCTACAATAAAGGACAGTTTTTTTCATCAGAAAATGTTGGGATTTTTATTTCATTTTGGTTTTATTTCATTTAAAGTTTGACCAAAATGTGTCATATTGAATACATGGCATAGATATACATCCAGATTTTGCTCAAAAATTTTATAGAAAAAAAACAGTAATCAAAAAGAGATGGTTAGAACAAGAACATGGAAATATAGGATAAAATCAATAAATCAATTGATTACAGAGGAATTTAGCTTTCAGTCGTTACATATGCACAATTAAGAGGAAGATTTAACAGAACATTTGAAATTAAACAGCACAAGATGGAATCTGAAATTGAACTGGTACAAATGATTGTACCAGTATAAATGATTAGCATGTAATTGCTAAAATGTATAAACTTTTGTTGAAATTTGAAATGGAAGAAAAACAGATTAAAAAGTATGATAAAATGGACTAAGAACTTTGGACTTTATATACTGACGGAAGAATGGGAAATATGTGGCTAAAAGAATTAAATTATGTTATAATTTAAAAATGAATATTTATAAAATGATATACTATTGGCACATGATTTAATAAAAATTATCCAGAACATATAAAGATACTTCAGAACTGTGTTGGAAATGTGGACGATCATTTTACCATATCTGACAGACTCTAAAAATCAGATATTCTTGGGTTCAAATACAATGATTTTAAAGATTAATATTCAGTTGAAATCTGAATTATTCTTGCTGGGATTAATGGCTGTGCAATTAAAAATATTTATAGAAGATTATTGTAATATATGATAACTTCTGCAATATTACCGTATTCAGAGAAACAGATTCGGAAATATCCACAATGAAAGAATAGCTGGCGAAGATGACAGAATTACCAAAGATGGCAAAATTGACTAAGAACTTTGTCAATTTGTCTGATTAGAGAAAGGACAATAATCACATTTATTAGTAACTGAAAACTCCTGATGGACTTTTTGCTGAAAAAAATTTAAAAAAATGAACCTGTGATTTAGGCGTTGATCATTAGAAAAGGTAGACTATAGAAAGGAAGAAATGATGTTGTAATTTTAGAGTTAATAAAATAGAAATGTAACTGCTGTTATGTAGATCAAAAGCTGCTTCTTTATATCTTTTTCTTTGCAAATTTTTCTCATTTATTACTATTCTTTATTTTATTTACTTTTTTCTTTCAAAGTTTGTATTGCTTTTATTCTTTAAAAAATTTCTTTAATAAAATATATTAAAAAATAATTCTGTAGGCAAACTTATCTGTGTAATGTTATAGCTTTTCTGTAGTTTGTCTAGAACTTCATTTTTAGGCATATGAATGAATGTATGCAATTTTTGGAATTACAACTATCACACTGAAACAAATGTGGGTATCATTGCACAGAATCTTCTCATTTACCAGTATGTTAATATTTGGATAAATCTGCAACAAAAATGTTGCCCAACAAATTTCTCCTCCGTCTCTGTGACTGATAAGGCACTTTCAGAAATCTTGTCAATTAACAGTGAGTCTCATAATTCATTGTGCTATTTCTAATTATGATTATGATTGTACAGCTTTAGCTTAATGACATAGGAATGTCAGAAAAACCACTTAGCATATATTTCCAATCTGTATTCTGGGCTAGGGGCAAAGAACCTAAGACCCAGGTCATATGTGTTCAACAAAGCCTTTCTAAAGTTATCACTAATTATAATTTAAATGTTGGAAAAAAAAGAATGGTAAGAATAAAAAAATCAGTCTCAAGCTGCATGCTCCTGCTACCTCAAGTCAGATCTTCATCATTACCTGCTACGATACAGGTTCTTGACTTAGAGAAAATTGGTCTAAAATGATAGTTGAAAAATTATCCCTTCAATTAGCCATATGTCTGTGTGTGTGTGCGCGCGCGTGTGTGTATATACATCAGTAGCCATCAAGTGAGGCAAATGACAAGATAATACACTGTCCCAGCTGCTATTCTGCATTGGTTTCAACTCCTTCAGCCAGATAATCACAAGGAATGGATACAGATGTAAGTTCAAGAGTGGAAGTATCATCAGCCACCTCTTCTACAGAAATAACATCAAGGTTTTTGCTCAGGCTGAAGGAGAAATCTATTTGCTGATCTATCTTAGGACATTGGGATTTCATTTAGACTGGTAAAATACAGCCAGATGATAGGCAAGAGAGGCAGTATAAGAGATTGATGGAGCAGAATTACAAGAGGCTATATAACTGACATATAAACCAACTACAAGTATTTAGTATTCCACAATCACAGAGGAACCACAACGGGGAGGCAAGAAAGACAGCAACATCCAAGTATCACTAAAGGATAAGACAATTTCTGAAGAGCCATCTAAATGAGAAGAAAAATATCCATGGCATCAACATGTTCACCCTGCCAAACATGTCCTCCTTTTGCCAAATGTCAGATATTCTGCTGGTATAGTGAGTTGGCAAAAGGAGGGACATGAAGGCTGCTGATGTGAAGGTTTCCACCACAAAGAGGAGGTTTCTACCCCAAGTCCAACACCCAGACACTGTATATGAAAGTGTGGGTAGGATCTAGTGAGTTTCAAAGCCACAGTCCTGGATGAAACCCAGACCATCCAGTAGTCCATTGGTAAGATGGCACTGAAAGATGAGCTGCTAAGAGAATACCTGAGCCATCAGTAGACATGGGAGGAAGATCAGGCAGAGGAAGGGCCATGGGAAGACAAGATCCTACATAGGATGTACCATACCCAGATAGCTGAAGTGGCAGATACTGGAAAATCCTATGAGAGACTAGAAAGGGCTAGAGTAAAAGACACCACTGAAGAACTGATCACAGCAACACATGAACAGGCACTAAGCACCAGATCCATAGAAGCAGGAACTGAAGTGCAGAAAGGCCTCAAAGAGAATCCAACCATAGTGACAAGGTCTAAGATACAGGCCAGAATGGCATAACCAAGTAGCTGGCACAGGAGCATATGCACAATGTATGGGCTAGTCCCTCCCAAGTCCAGATGGGCGATTCCACAAAAGTTCATGGAGAATAAGGAATCAGAAAGGATGTGGAAAGTCAAGGCCAGAGTAGACCCAGTGGTGATAGGTGCACCCGGAGCTGTGACTCTAGGCTGGGAGAATGGCTCCAACAGATCCCAGGAACAACATCATTGCTCTCTGTCCAAAAGAGTGCAGTGCTAGGAATGGTTAAGAAACTGCCTAAAATTCTCAGACTCTTAGGCCTGTGGTAGGACTCAAGATTTAATGACAGGAATGTCAGAAAAAGATACATACCACTCATAGGAGTGAGAAGAAAATTTTTATGTATAAAATTGAGCAACTAGTATTCTTTTCCCTTTATTTTAATATACTGTACCTAATAAATTCTGTCCTTCGTTCTTAGCATCCTTTGCTAATCTCAACCAATTCCCAGCTTTTGCCTCTTCTTTATAAAACTGGGCTATATGTAGATACCTATCTACATTTTTTTTCTATTTCCAGATTTTCCTTCAGGTTTGGTTTTGTTCTGTTTTGCAATCACATTGTTTTTGTTTAATTTTGCCTTTTGTCAACCATTCAAGGTAAGCAAGATTAAGAAACAAGTATAGCAGGGATCGTTTACTGTAGAAAGATAGAAAATCAAAATATTGAAAGTCTGCTGTGTTTCTCTCCCTGCCTTGTTTATACAAAACACAATCAAGGTGGGATGTTTTCTCTTTCTTTCTAAGGCTTCTACTTTCTCAGGAATGAGCAATCTTTTCTGAAAATATCCCTTAATGGTTCACTCATTCCTTCTCTTTTCCTAAGGCCAGTAAATGACATTCTGTCACAGATTTCTATTTCCTACCCTCATCTCCAAGCTCCGGAATTACAACCAATTTCTTTGGATATTTCCATTAAATTCCAGCACTCTATACCAAACTTCTTTTCCCATTAGTTTGTCAGCCATGAAATCAAATCATGATAGCTCAGAAAATAAAAATAGAGAAAGAGAGAATAGAAAGTACAAAAAAGGAGAGAAGAACACAGTCACAAAGAAGTGATCTTCATCACAAGTACAGACAGTCATTCTTTACCCTTTCTAAAGTTTCATACAAATATATCTTCTTGCAATAACTCATCTGTATCCATAAGCAAAGCCATAAATCATTGACATTTCAGTTCTAGTATCAGCAAATTCCATAAATCATTCCCAGAATTTTGTAGAAACATGTATTATTTGGGTCAGACAAACTAACTTTGTGTTTCTTGCTTTTGCTTCTTGGAATTTTAATCTTTTATTTCATTTGCATGTTGTAGGATTTGATCTGTCTTCAGATTTTCTTTTTTCCATCTTGAAGGCTTCTTGTAGACTTTAGATAACCTTTTCTGTAAACCCAGTAGGGAGTTATTGTCCAAGTCATTTTCTTGCCTTATCATTGTGTTTACACTTCAACAGTTACTTCTGTCTTATAATTCACTTTTTTTTTCATTTTCTGACATTTTAACAATTTTTTATATTTTAATGTTTCGACATAAAAAGCTTTTTTTCTTTATCCTATAAGTCTTCCAAAGTATTCTCTCTCATATCTGTCATTTCTTTTTTAATATTTTTGGACACATTCTATCCATAGAAACAGATAATTTTGCTGCCAGCGTAGCTGATAGATTTTGTCTCAATTCTTCAAATATCTCCTGATATTTAAGGAATTGAACAGTTGAACCATTTTCTATCACTTTATCTCAAGGTCAACAAAAGACAAGCTCCCTCCCTTTTTTTTTCCTTTTATGCCTGACATCTTAGTCCCCTTCAGTGTCATATTTCTGAAATTTTAAAGTCTCAATTTTTTGTTATGATTTAAAGTGGACAATTTGGTTTCCATGAAGGTATTTTTCTTTATATAATTATTTCCAAAATCTTCTAGCAAAAGTCGTAATATTCTAAATTTGTCTGGTCCCTTAATTCATTTATAGTGTTCTCAAAATCTTATTTATGTTTTGCCATTTTTTTCAAGTTCTTTAAATTCTTAAGCTTATAATAAATTTTGTATTGTACTAGAATGAAGGTAAACTCACCAGATGGCTTTGCAAATTTGTCTATTAGCTTTAAAGTAGATAAATAGTTAATTTCTGAAAGTGATTAGAAAGTGAATTAGCAAAATCAGTGTCCTTACAAAGATTGAGAGAGATTCATTTCCTGATACTCAAACTTGCACAAAACTGCTATCCTGTGGATTCCTAATGAAGAGAAGCCATCCAGAGTCCAAGTGGCTAATATCCTTATCCAGAGACATTCCATTGGACCAGTCTACTCACCAGTTCTTTGGTTGCAAACTTAAAATTGTCTCCACTCATTTGGAGACGTGGTAATTTACCATTCCTCACCCAGAAATCGTATCTTTTATGTTCTCATGTACTAGAGTTTGGATTCATCTTGTTAATTTCTTATATTCTGATACAAACAAATGGTCTTCATAACTTCACTTACTATTTTAATAGGCTCCATGAAAAGTAAGTTTCTATTGACTTCTATACTTACTTCAGGATTTTTAAGTCCATGAGATTCATTTTAAAATTCTCCTACCAAGATCACAACTCTGGCTAAATGCATTTTTACTGTTCATTATTAGTTCCAGTATCTCTTGTGCCAACAGCCCATCATCCATATAATTCAAGTATGTTTGACATCAAATCTCTTCCATTGACATGATTGTGTAGCCAATCATTTATTTTCAGTGTTCCTTTTACCTTTTTTTGCATGAGTGTACAAAGAGATGAGAATATCACCTGAACCCTGTCCACTCTGATGATTCCCCATTTTTGTTGTCAGATCTTTTGTCGTTTTCAATAAAATTATTTGTTCCAGTATAAACTAACAGGATGGAAAAATTAACTGATAAGTCTTTGATGATACTTGATCTAGACTTTGTACAAGTCATAGTGTATATATAGTATATAACCAGTAATTACCTACAACTCTTTTTTTTGTAGAGTAGAGTAATCGCCTCTCTAGGATCTACCTTCTTATTCAAAGTATCTTTTCTTCCCCTAAAGCCTTCAGAAGTTTGTTTCTTTCGTGAGAGTATAAAAGCTGTTTTGAATACTAATGATAGAGAATATCTTTGACATTTCCTTTTCCTTCTATGAGTCATGCTCATAAATTGCATAGAAGGCTAGTTCCTTTATTTCATTTTTCTTCTGGAAAGTTGTTTCCTCTGCCAGTTTCTGCTGAATGTCTCAATTGTTTGTTCTGATAAATCTTTATCTTCTTCATCCTTTCATTAACCTCTGGAAATTGTGCTTTACTCATCACTGTTATTAGTTCATGAAAGCCTTGCTCTATATTACCAAATGTCATCCCCCACCCCAATTCACAGTCTGAAACAAAAGTGATGAAATTAGAGAAGCTTTTGGCTCTCCTGTATTAAAATGCAATTTTGAATGTTCTAATTGGAAGCATTCCTTTTCCTCACAGAATGCTGGTGTGGCATCAAAACACTGCTTGTAGCTATACATGTAACAATAACTTTACACTTGACTTCATCTTTACACATTTGATTAGACTGGCTTTAGGGAAGTTTTTGCTCAAGTCTGTCTTCATATAGTATCATAGCTGGGACATGTATTTTAAACATTCCATTTCAAATGGAAGTTATTTTTAGGTAGTCAAAAACACGATTATGAATTACTAAGTCTTGGGAAAAAATCAGTTTTGAGAGAAGTTGATTTATTTTAAAAATAACCCAAGGAAAGCTATCGTCTTAAGCTTACGTTCTAAAAACATAGAAAGATATTTGTCTATTTGCCTATTCTGTGCAATACAGTTCTCCAGTGTTTCAGGAAGCTGCTTACTCATGGCTTGTTCCCTGGTTGAAGTCATTCAAGTAGAGCAGTTAAAGGTCTTTCTGTGAAATACGACAGAGGCCAGGAATTATTATTTAAACATTTGTTTCTTCTCTTGTGTTGATATAAAAGATCAATGTTTCTGGCAATTCTTGTAGCAAACTGTATCCTTCCCTCCATAAAATGGCATTGTGGTTGTGAAGGTCATCTCTGTTAACCTTTTCATCAAAGACATGTTCAACTCCTGCTGGTTAACTCATAAGGAAATGATGTCCAATTTTATTCAGTCTAACAAGTATGCCAAATCAGGATTTCATTACTGATGTATGCTTTCTGGAGTGCAACATTTGTATTTGGATTAGCACTTTTGGCACACTTTCAGTTCTGAATGCTTAATCATAAGTCTTGTTCTCAAAGAATAAAGAAATACGTTCCTACAAAATTGAAGCATTTAAGTATAAGTTAGAAACAGTGTTTTTACATCCGAGTCTTTCTGAGCCCTACTGGATGTTAGGGAATAGAGATAAGTTCTTTTGTATGCCACACAAACATATTGTGGTACAAAGATGTTGGTACCTTTGGAGAAAGAATTATTGTTGTTGTTACCATCCTCACCCTCCTTGTTGTCATACAAACTGTCCCTTCTATATGAAATACTAGTATTTAAAACAAAATTGATTTAAGAAAAGATTTCTGGTATCATTGTTCAGATGAAAAACTAATGGAAATTACTGGTAGATTAGCCTTATTTTATTTTTTTAAGTATCTGCTTTATCAATTGCCAGTGATTAATGTAATAACTTTCCTTTTCTTGTCTATAAAAGAACCCTTTCATTTGGCAATATGATTAATCTTTCCTAACCTTTTAATTTAAAATCTCCTTTCCATGAATAAAACCTTGAATTAAGCTTGAAATCTCTAGTTTCATTTCATCTTCAGCAGTTGCTGCATATGTGTACATATGTATGTGTGGGTATGTCTGTGTCTGCAAATAGTTTCCTGGCAAATAGAAAGGGAAGAAATGGAAGCAGTGGCAGATTTCACCTTCTTGGGCTCCAAGATCACTGTAGATGGTGACTGCAGCCATGAAATCAAAAGATGGTTGTTCCTTGGGAGGAAAGCTACAGCAAACCTAAAGGTAAAGGTTACCCTGCCAGTTGTGACCAACCCTAGGGTTGGTATAAGCACTTATACCAGTGCTTATCCCCGTTTCTAAACCAAAGAGCCAGTGTTCATCCGAGGACTCTTCCGTGGTCATGTGCCCAGCATGACGAGATGCCAAAGGCACGTGGACACTGTTATTTTTCCTACCGGAAAAGGCGGTACCTATTTATCTACTTGCATTTTTATGCTTTCGAACTGCTAGGCTGGCGGGAGCTAAGGCAGAACAGCAGGAGCACTCCCTGCTGCATGGCAGCACCGGGTCTTGAACTCAGGCCACTGACCTTCCAGCCGGCAAGCTGAGTTCTTAACCACTTGCACTACTGCGCCTCTTATGGCAAACCTATACAGCATATTAAGAAGCAGAGACATCACCTTGCTGACAAAGATCCGTACAGTCAAGGCTATGGTTTTCCCAGTCGTAATGTATGGCTGTGAGAGTTGGACCATAAGGAAGGCTGAGCCTTCAAATTGTGCTGGAGAAGACTCTTGAGGGTCCCTTGGACTGCAAGAAGATCAAACCAGTCAATCCTTCAGGAAATCACCCTGATTGCTCATTGGAGGAACAGATGCTGAAGCTGAAGCTCCAGTACTTTGGCCACATCATGCGAAGAGAGGACTCATTAAAAAAGACTGTGATGCTGGGAAAGATTGAAGGGAAAAGGAGAAGGGAACGTCAGAGGATGAGATGGTTAGATAGCATAATAAGTGTGATGGGCATGGGCTTGGGTGGACTCCAAGAGGCAGTGCAGGACAGGGAGGCCTGGTGTGCCGTGATCCACAGGGTTGCAAAGAGTCAGACATGAGTGCATTGAACAACAACTGTAGATTGCATGAGAGACAGGTTACAAGTACCTTATCAATTAATGGTTGTAATGAATTAAGAACATATTGTCTTTACTGAAACTTCATGAGATTATCTGAAACCTTTCAATGTATGTGAGTTCAGCAATTCTCTCTTTCAGTGATGGAGGTCAAGATCTGTTTTGAATTTTGAATTCAGTTAGGAGTGTTTTGGGACACTGAAATACTATTTTGATACTACTTTTTTCTTGTTCTGCATCCTGATATCAAATTTGTGATCACTAATTCTTTACTGTAAAGTTACCACACTTGTCCTACACAGAACCCAGAGGGCACTGCTGGCAGAAGATGGCATATATCACATTAGAGAGAAACACATGAAGGGACCTCTAATCTTATCTGTATTCTTGTTAGGGTCTGTGATGATGTTGTTGGGGTATATGTGGGTCCTAAATAGACATCTGGATTTGTTCCAGGTCAGTTTCAATATCTGCATAATTTTCTGTGTCAGTAAAGCTCTGTTCACTAGGAAAAGGGAAAAAAAATAATTTTCCAGTCTTTTTAAGAACTTAAGCTTTGACGCAGTTTGTAAACAACTTTTTTAATTTGATGCCTAGATTACAAGTCCTTTTGGTGAATGAATGGATTCCACGTTTCTAACTAAGAACCTTACCACTTTTTTATTAATAGCACTAAAGATTTAAGATAAAAGGAAAATATGCCTTATTTACTTCTCTTTTTAATAAATATTTTAATAATGCACACATGCGGAGAGACAGGTAAATTTTTGTCTCTGAAATCATCAGAAATTCTGCAATCCTTTCCGTTTTTATAGTTTTTTTTCAAGTGAACAATGTTTGTTCAATTTTTTAAAGTGAACAATGAACTATTTTTAAGTTAAAACATGAAAAATAGATATTACCTGAAGCACCGAGAAAAGAAAATGACTGATTAAAAAAGTCTACATTCAGTTTACTGGAATATACATCTATCAGTCAAATTGTATAATCTAGAGAAAGATTGTTTTTTTGTGACAGCTGAGGGAACTACTCTAAGTTTTCTTATATATTCCTGTTTAATCTTCTCTTTTTACTTTACTCAGTTCTTTTTAGAAGATTTTATATGAAAAAGTCAAATAATATTTAAAAACTTGCAAAAGATTTAGGCAGGTATGAGAAGCAAGTATCAAGAGACTCAAGCCAATAGAAAAATAAGGAATGTAACATAAACAAGCCCATTTATTTCTAGAAAATGGATAGCAACATTCTTCAGATTTCATGTCAAGAGGTCACATTTTAGATTAGAGATGGGGGAACCAAAACAATGTCAAATTGTGACTTTAACAACGTTGCCCATCTATTTAAGCATGGCAAAGATTAAAAAATCCTCTGTCTTTCAGAAAAATTGACACTACTGTAGATTATATTATTAAAATTTATTTAATAAAATTATACACAACTCGATTCCAAACAGCAATATCTAAATATAAAAGATGGAAAGTATTTTGACTTTTATATTTTCTAAATCTCTACGGTCTCTTTTCTGATATTATGTGGAGTGCATAAAATCAGTGCCGTTATTTTTGTATGTTCCCATTTGTTATTGGTAAAGTATCACTTCTTTGAACTTCACTTTCCTCACTCTGTCATTCCATTTTGGCATTTTATGGAGAAATTGAATGAAGGAGTTCAGGCTTTTTACAGTTTTGGCATCTGCTAAAACACCAAATAATTTAGAAACTTTTCTGATTAAATTTGATGAAAATAGCTTTATGTAACTTCTATTTTCTATTTATAAAACTTCTATTTCATACGGCCTTCTATTTCATATGGATTTAGTTCAATCATTATATGTAGCGTATCTTAATTGAATAGTATTTACAATAATAATTCTTGTGCATTTCAAAATCTTTCAAATTATTAGTGTAAGTAGAAATATTTATAGTTTACTGAATTTGACACTGGCACTAAAATATTTTGGTTTTAATAAATATGATCTTGTATTTAAAGCATGAAATTCTATAGAGGCTTATCCAGAGGAGTGATATTTGTTTATTCATTTGGTGTCATGTGGGACTGACTCTTTGCCTTGATGATTAATTTTTAAATTAAGAAGACTTATTCTTGCAGTTAATGAAGATCAGCACAGGATTACTGAAGGGGAAAAAAACTCATTTGTTAAACATGAGATGGTTATTGATGGGGGTCTCGCACAAATTTAATATAGCAAAGACAAACTGAAAAATTGAAAATAGAAATGTTTTACTACCAGTTAATTACTGTCTTAACAGTCATTTTCGTAAAAGATTCTTTGGTGATAATTTTGGGAATAGTAGTTTTAAGCATGAAAGATGAACTGAAATCTTTGAATTCTCCAAATAACTCATTTTACGAGAAGAACCCATAACCTGGCTCAAAGATGAGAGTCTTCTCATGTTTTATCCACTCCTTCCTCCTTCCCTCTCTCCCATTTACTTATTATCTCATAAAAATTACTCTTGGAATAAATTTTCAAAATTTGAATGATGTACTCAATTTATAGATTTGGAAAATTAGTTAAATTCTTTATAGAAACTGGAACTGGGAGAATATTCAGTGGATTATTTACACCTATTCTCCTATGTTAACAGACTTATACTGCCTATCCTCAAAATGTAGAGCCTTTGTCATGTATTTATTTATTAACTAATCATTACAATCCAGCACAGAAATAAATACAGGAAAATGGGTTCAGGATAAATTATAGCAAATACAAATTAGTTCAGTATTATTTTTTTAATAACCTGGACCATACCTATTTGAGATGGTGTTCCTCATTACTAGCATGTTGTAAAAACGAAAAATATATTTTTCCAAAGAGTATTTGAAAACAATAAACCATAATTTTGGTTTGGTGTGTTGTTGTTGTTTTGTGCGTGTGTGTGTGTGTGTTTTCTTTTCTCTCAAGAAAAATATCTGAAATAGCAGTATAGTTTTATTCAAAGCAAATTTACTTTTATACTTTTATTGGAAAGTAACAGCAGCAGATAAATAAGACTCTGCTACAATACATTTGTACAAATGTACATATATATATATATACACACACATTAATATATATATATATATATATAATATTAATGTTAGTCCTATGTGTGTTGGCATTCTGCAGTCCTGGAGAACCTAAGGCTGAAATTTAATTTATGGTCCAAGTCTTCAGCAAAAATTAGGACTCCCAGAGAATTATCTTTGCTACTATTGAGTGGATTCTTACAGCTCACATAAGGTATTGGCAAATTAATTATTTGGGGTTAGAACCAGCATATGGACAAAATTAATCTGAGACAGATTAATGCAATATTAAATAAATAGCCTTAATTATATAAAATTGAAAGTTTGGCATTAATTCCATTGTATTCAACTATTAGTCTATTCATTTATTTCTTTTATTTGTTTACTATTTCTGTAAACTTGCTTTACTGCGAATATTGTAGTTAAAATTCGAAATATTACTTATATTCTATACTAGGATAGTACTGATGATGATAATCATCATGTTAAAATGTTTCTTTTTTGTTTAATATACTTTTATTGAATTTCAATAAAAGATAAAATATAAGAAAAAATTAAAAGGGAATGGTGGGGAAGGGAAGGTGTAAGGAATGAAAAGAAGGGGACACAGAAAAAGGATAACTATCAACTTTTTTCAATACAATTACAAATATAAAATATATTAACCTTTTGCTCTAAAAGTCAATAATACACAGTATTTCTATAATTATTAACAGTTCTGTCAATCCCAAGATTAAATTTTACTTCTTTCAGTTTAAAGCAAAAAGTCCAAAAGTAGAAAGAGCTGGACAAAATCTTTTCTTTAATCAATGTAGATGGTTTTGCCAACTCAGCCAACTTCATTAACTTCACCATCCATTCTTTCATTGTGAGAATCTATATATCCTTTCATATCTATACATACAAAAGTCTTAACTTTTTTTTACATCATAGAGTAAACTCTCAGTTTATGAACTTAATCTATTCTGGAAAGTTATTTGTAAACCTAGTTGTTCATAAGTCATATGGGAAACAGTTTTTCCCATAGGAAACAATGTAAAGTAGAATAATTTGTTTCCGATCCCCAGAGAACTGCCAATGTAAAGTTGTTTAAGTACATTCTATAACTAAAATAATACTAAAACAACACAGTGAAACCTTTTAAAGGACCAAAAATATGAAATTAATGTAAATGCAACTACATAAACTGAAAGAAATGAAAATTTAACTGTTGTATGCAGAGCTTTGGGGTTCAGTAGATTGGGTAGAAGAGAGAAGAGATGGAGGTATGCTAGTGTTTGGAAGGTGATAGTCTCTTTTTCAGTTTACAGCAAATTGTTGACTGAGGCCAGATCAGACTCACAAACACCACCGTTTATATTTTGCAATCATTTCCTTTTTAAGCTCTATAATGGTTTGCTGTTTCCCTTTCCTTTTTGGTGTACCACTAGTTGCAATAACTTTCTTGGGGATCAGATCAAACAAAAAAAAAGGAGAAGTTTGCTCACTGCTCACAAGTACTCACTGCGCACATGCAATGCTGGCATTCATGGATGTCACATGGCATGCAACATTACTATTCATAAGCCGGGTAAATATTCATAAGCCGGGTAAATATTCATAAGCCGGGTAAATATTCATAAGCCAAGACCAATTTTTCTGGACAAAAGCGTTTGTAGCCTGAATTGTTTATAAGTAGAATCATTCATAAACCAAGGGTTTACTGTATATATACCAAAAAAAAACCTCCCTTTTTTCTCAAGCTGCTTATCTATCAAAGCTAAAAGAAAAACCTCTGGTTTCAGTTGGACATTTGTTTTAAGAATTCATTGAATTCAAAGAGATATCTAATCCCAATAATGCTTAGCTTTTTTACATGTCAACCAAAGGCAATAAACAGTATCTTTGATTACTTTTCCAACACATATTTTACACACCATTATACATCTTTCACAATTTGTTGACTGTTAAATAGCAATGATTCTTAATCTTACAAAAATTATCTTTCAATTTATAATTCAATGTGAATTTCAATCCTTACTGATTGAAAGATAAACCCTCACTGATCCAACATTAAATTATATCAATTTTTTGCCCATTTAGCCATGCAGTCTTTAACATACAGATCTTCCATATTTATTTTCAATAAAAGTTTATACATCTTAGCAATAGCGTGTTTATTATTGATACACAGATCAAAATCAGTTTTCTCATTTGTAAATGAGAAAATTCTTATTTAATTCAATTTAAGTCTTTCTGTCAATTGAGTATAAGCAAACCATTGACAAATAAAACCCTCCTTTTCCAATTCTTTTGTCTTTAATATCGGTTTTCCTTAAAAAAAATCAATAAGTCAGTGTAGGTCAATCAAGTTTGTGTGATTATCATTTCTCTTCAAAAATGCTTCTTGGAGTGACAGACATAGAGGAGTTTTGGGAATCAATCTTTCTTTATGCCAGTTCCAAGCCTTCAATATGATACACCTGACAAAATGATTTTAAAAATCTACAGTACTGTATATTAACTTTAACATTGTCATACCATAGATAGGCATGCCACCTAAATCTCAAATACATTCTTCCAGCTCCCATTTCTCGGAGTCATCCAATTTTTCATCCATACCAAACTACAAGGAATAATATTAAAATATTTCTGTGGAATACAAAGCTCTCAAAAATCCCTTTAGCTTCTAGTTGACAGCTTGCTCTACATCACTGTCATGATAATTTACAAATGCTAATGGATGACACCTTTTCAACTCAGAAGTGTTTGGTGCCTACAAGTGTTTCAAGTGGGAGTGATGTCTGAATTTTCCATCAGTTACATTACATTTTTCATAAGCGCAACTGTTCTGAAAGGGCTTGCAGAAATAATGCTTGTAAAGTAAAAAACAGTATTAAAAAATTAAACTTGAGGATTTGATGATAAAAATGATAAATTAGGACTTAGAGAGCTATATACTGTGGAATTCAAACTGTTCCAAGTGAATTGCTTTCAGCAAAACAAAGCAAATCTGAAGCTTATGAATTTGACAGCTTTCTGAATTACAAGGCCACCTGCAAACATAGCTCATTTCTATTTTCAAAATCTGATAACAAGATAAAAGTGTAAATGGGATTGGCATGATGGGAAGCTAGGCACCTTTTCTACCTCTTTCCTCCGCCCCTGGCCAAAAAAAGAGCCTCTAGATTTGTCACTATGATATCTCTGAAGTCACAGTGCCCAAAATAAAAAAGTTTCACCTACATTCCTGTGAAATCTCTCTCTCTCTCTCTCTTTGCCTCCTGTTGAATTGACTTTGCAGTGCTATGCAGCTCTATTCATCATTCAGCTCTATTATTACTATTTACTTCCCAGTAAATCTACAAAGAATTGCTATTTTGTGCATTTTTGAAGAGAATCAAATTAATTTATGAATCATTATTCCTAGCAGCTGTTTTGATATTCGTGTTATCAGTAGGTGTTTTCCATGCTTTTAAAAAATTGTACAGTTTGCAACATAAAATGAAACATAAAAAGTCAATAGCATAACTATAAGAAGAAGATGTCACAAAGCAGGCAGCCAGATGTCACCCCAAATATCTCTCCGAAGAGCCATAGAAATAGCTGCCATGCTTTCTTTCTGTGATTAAATCTAAACTTGTGTTTCCCCATCCAGACTCTACCAACCTCCAGGCACTGGAACAGAGCCTCCAATGTTTCTCTTCTCCAGCCCATACAGTACCTTATTCCATCCCAGCAGGTTTCTGCCTTACTTGGTAGACCATTTAGGAAATATGGCCAGATAAGTTAATTCTACTTCATTGTACAGCTACATTAACAGAATTTTATATATTTTTATTTATCTATTTATTAGATTTTTATCCCACCTTTATTACTTTATTAATAACTCAAGAGAGAAAGCATACATAATAGTTCTTTCTCCTCCTATTTTCCCCACAACAATTCTGTGAGATGTTTGGGCTGAGAGTGAATTACTGGCCAAGCTTCCTATTGCAAGTCTGGAAGTACAGTTATCCTGACGTCACCTTTACAGTCCAATAACTTAGGGAAGGTCCTTCCTGAGCCTCTTGCTCTATTGACTATGCAGCTGTGGTCTATCATCTCTCTTTCTTACCATTCCCTAGACAGTATCTCTTTAGCCAATCTCCCAAGTCATTCCCATATACCTCCCCAAAAAGTCCTTATAGTTGTTAGATGGGGAAAGAGAACTGCAAAATGGAGCTCCCTAGAGGTCAGCATCTTCACTACTGGTATCACTAATTGGAACCCAACACCCAGGAAGGAGAAGAAAATGCAAAAAGTTGTTCTTATTCTAATCTTAAGATTAAGAGATCAAGTAACACCAGGTCTTTCCTGAGGTTACCAACATGCAGTTTAAGTCTCATATCCAGGCCTGAATACTGTTGGAAAAAAACTTCATTGCCACCTCTTTAACAACTTTTCCTAAACAGACTTACAAAAAATAATGCAACCAATTTTGGATTTTATATTTCTTTATACATTTTAGCTAATACTGGTTTTCCAGTTAGCATAAATATAAAAATGTGATTTCCTGATTCATAGTTTACATTTAATGTGTTCAGCTAAATATAATATATGCCTGCCATGAATAAAGAAATTCTGAATTTAGGTTCAGAAAATAAATATAATATTATTTGTGCATTCCTTAATTTCATACTCTTAGATGAAAATACACATTTAAAGCCCTTTAAAATGTAATTGATATTCAGTGAGCATATTAAATAGAACCTGTTCTTAATATTTTAATTACTATAAGAGAATAAATGTAAAAAAGCAAGAATTGCCACAATGTATGCATTTTTCTTTGAAAAAGTAATTGGGTACTTAAAGTTTATAGTAATTATATTTAAGTAGAATCATGACCTTTTGAAAAGTGAAGAAGGAAAGATATGCATGCCCTACAATTAATTCCTTGACTTTAAATGTATCATTTTCTTCTGTTTTTTTCCTCTTCCTTTTTTAATTTGTAGGTTTCCTAAGTACTGGAGACCAAGCAGCAAAAGGCAATTATGGATTGCTTGACCAAATTCAAGCTTTGAGATGGATTGAAGAAAATATTGGATCATTTGGAGGAGACCCCAAAAGAGTTACTATTTTTGGATCAGGAGCTGGAGCATCTTGTGTTAGTCTGTTGACATTATCTCACTATTCAGAAGGTAACTATTCTCCTACCAATATAAAATAATTTTATAAAGTAAAAATGAATTGCAAAAATTGGAATTGGTCCAGGAAATTGGTATGATATCTATATCTCATGAATTACTATCATATCAATTGTATTAGATTTTCAGTTCCAGCTTTTCAAATAAAAATAGATGGCCTTTATATTAAACAGCAATTAATTGGGTTATCATATCAGAGTTATTTCCTTACCTAAACAAAAGAACAGGAGCAACTTTTAACTTCCTGCTGGCTTCCCCATTGAATTTCCGGATGGAAATATGGCAGTTAACATTGGAAATCTTCTTCCCTTCCCTTCCCCTGTCCAGCAGGCAGGTAATTAGCTGCTATTGGGTGGGGGAAGGAGGGAAGGATTGTGAGGTTAGCTGAGAAATGTTCACAGAATCTTGAACATCAAGATCAAATGACCAGTATTGGTTTCTGCTGTGCTACTGTGCAGCCCAGTAGCACAGCAGCAACCAATGGCATTGTAGCAGCTACAGCCTTTCCAAATTTCATTTCCTTGGGAGCCATGGGTTCTGGATTTTGGATGCATTATGTCAGTTAGCTCATTTGAAGTACCTTGGTTCTAAAATTGTTGCCCAATTATGAACCATTCTGCCCAGTTAAAGGTCAAGACAATAAGAGTTTAATAATATATGATTTAAATCAATAAACTAATCAGGACTGATTGATCTTCATAATTACTTACTCAGCTATCATACAGTACAATTCCATTTTAAAAAAATACAGTATCCAAAAAACCTTTGCCACAAGTTGATCAGTTATGCTTATAGCAAAACCAAAAAAGGATATAAATTTGTGATAGACTGCACAATAATCTACTGAAATAATTTAATCCACTATTCCATTTAAAGTTGAGTTCATTGAATCAACCCTTTAAACCAAATCTTAAGATTTAATTGTCAAATCAATTATCTGTTTTGAAGTTAAGAGCTTACATATAAGAGATTTGATGAAGCTGAGCAAAGCTTAGATAAAAACGTCAAAAGCATTACAGGTTTTTTAAAAAAATAAAAAGCGAATGTTGCTAAATAAAATTGCGATGAACACACCTGAGCAGAACGTGACCAAATTTTTTCACATAGTCTAGATCTTTCTAAACTAAACTGCAACATTTGCAATCAGCAATGGTATATCCAGTTTTCCATAACACTTTAAAAATATCTTAATTATTCAAATTACTAATTAATAGTATATGGAAATTTTGTTTATTAGGAGTGGTTCTAGCTTGCTTGTTGGGAAAAAATCAGAATTTTGCTCAAAAACTACTTCAAAACTTTTTCATTGGATTTAATTTTGCACTAAATTTGCATTTTCTTTATGTGTCTATGTTAGGAAGAGACAATGACATCTGACCCCATAGATGGAGTCAATGAAAATTGGAGTCAATTACTTCAATGTATTGTATATTTGGAAAATAATTTTATCTCTTAGATATCACATTGGATTTTTCATTTTCCTTATTATCAACATTGAGAATGAGAAGAAATATAGTTACAATTTGGCAAGAGAGCTGCAATAATATTTTCTTGTCATTGTTCTAAGCAAACTGAACTGTGCTTTCTTTTAATCAGTATTTCTCCTCTATACAATGTAAATATTGTTTTGTAATGTTTTTGTTGGTGTGTTTTAATTTCCACTTTTGCACCTGCAGGTCTGTTCCAAAAAGCAATCATACAAAGTGGAACAGCCCTATCCAGCTGGGCAGTGAATTACCAGCCTGCCAAGTACACTGCAATTTTGGCGGAAAAAGTGGGCTGCAACACTTTGGACACTACAGACTTAGTTGAATGCTTTCGGAATAAGAACTACAAAGAACTCATTCAGCAAACAATCACACCAGCTACATACCACATTGCCTTTGGGCCTGTCATTGATGGGGATGTAATTCCAGACGATCCACAGATTCTCATGGAACAGGGAGAATTTCTCAACTATGATATAATGCTAGGTGTAAACCAGGGAGAAGGTTTAAAATTTGTAGATGGAATTGTGGATAATGAAGAAGGCATATCTCCAAATGATTTTGATTTCTCCGTATCTAATTTTGTGGACAATCTATATGGTTATCCAGAAGGGAAAGATACTCTAAGAGAAACCATTAAATTCATGTATACAGATTGGGCAGACAAGGAGAATCCTGAAACACGAAGGAAGACCTTGGTGGCACTTTTTACTGATCACCAGTGGGTTGCACCAGCTGTTGCCACAGCAGATCTCCATGCTCAGTATGGTTCTCCAACATACTTCTATGCATTTTATCACCACTGCCAAAGTGAAATGAAACCCAGCTGGGCTGATTCTGCACATGGTGATGAAGTCCCTTATGTGTTTGGTATTCCCATGATTGGTCCTACTGAATTATTCAACTGCAACTTTTCAAAGAACGATGTCATGCTTAGTGCGGTTGTTATGACGTATTGGACAAACTTCGCCAAAACAGGGTAGGATGACACCTAATGTTTTAGACATATCATTGCTTTACAATGCTAGAGCTTCTCTTTTGCTATCCTTATAAAACCCTTCTCCTTGGAGGTGCCCTTGTTTCTTGGAATGTGTCTTTCTATAGAATGAAAACAGCATTTTCCAAATGTACCATAGAAGAAGCAAGATCAGCTTAAAAGAATTTGATGTAAATTTGGGGAGATATTACCTGTATATATGTAAAAGCACAAGGAGGCATTATTCTATGTTCTTACAAATTATTCTAAGTAGCTTGTCTGCCTTGGGATTTTACAGTCAACACATGTAGAATCAAATTTATCTTCTTTATCTAGCACTGGCCCGGTCCTACCAACCCAGTTTAAAAGCAGCAAGGCAGAAATGTATGTTCACCATTCATGGGTATGATTAGGACTACAGAATACACTTTTGCCATCCATTTCAAGCAATAGAAGTACAGTTAATTGGAAGAATTGCAATAAAAATTATAATTCACTAAAGCACATTTGATGTCTATGTAAAGATGTTGCTAAGGCCAAGAGTTATCTTTGTACATTAAATTATTTCATAAATAGCAACAATGGAAATTTTGTCTATTTCAGTTCCATTCTCTCACAATTGCATATTCCTATAACACTGAGGATATGAAGATGCAGGAAAATCATAAGTCTCAGGTTGAAATTATAATGTGTTACAAAGAAAAAAATAGAAATGTGATTTAATCAAGACTGCCACTGTGGTTAATTTATAGAATTAAGGTTGGAGATGAGTTATTCCTAGAAATAATTATATAGGTTTGTTTCTTCATCTAAGTTTATAACCGAGTTTAAAATTAAGATGTAATTTCTTGAAATGTAGAAGCTTCCTATAGCACATTAGAAACATAATGCTAACCTATTTGCAAAAGGAATCTTTTGCTAAAGCTAATGAACAACATTTTATATGAATATTATCTTAATTAATAACATAGTATTTTCCTCTCTAGAAAGCACTGATCGTTGCTGTTTGTTCAGGTTTTGAAACATTTTTTTTCGTTCTCTTTTCTTGTCTTAGTACTGAATTTTAGAAAAGGTCCTTGCAGTGCACCAAGGGCCCATAAATCTTTCCAATGAACATTTATGGCAAATCCCAGCTTTCAGAACCGCAGCTCTACTGCAGTGCAGAAAATGGTATGCAGCAATATTGGACAGTTGAGAGAAAAACATAGCGTCCTGATTCATTCAGGAGCTTAAGTGGATTTCATAGGATTTAAGGAAGTCAGAGTGGCGTAGAGCATATCATCACAAAAAGCAAGCAATTGTTTCTGTTTCACAAAGAAACCAGGAGAGAACATAAGATGTTCTACACTAAAAAGTGATGTACTTTCTTCCTTGACTCCTAAATTTAAACTGCATTCTGCAGTTTGGATGGATGGATGGATGGATGGATGGATGGATGGATGGATCAATCCCAGTTTGGAATCCAACCCCTGGTAATTCTTGCTTGCTTCTGTAAAAGTCATAATTAGGTCTGAATTACACTTTTTCAGAATTATCTGTATTTGGGTGAGTGCTTCCACCTATCAAAAGATGGATCCCAACTGTGTTTATGTACATATACACATACATATACATAGAACTTGAGTTAGAACTAAGTGATTCTTTCCAAAATGGAATAAAATCCTCTGTTTAAAACACACACATAATTAGTAATAAAATGTATAAATTAAATGAGTTGGTATTGTCCTATAGTGAGCAATTCAGACATAAATGTGTTAAGTAACTTTTAATATCACTTTGAATGCTGGGAGATTTTACTTAAAAAGAAAAATAAAATTATATTAGGTAAATTAGGTGAAGATTAAATTATAGTTTTACCTTTAATAAGATCCAGCAGTTTAAAAAAAAATAAAGAAACCTTGGGAGACTTTTATAGTGAGAATGGATATTTCAGACCACTTTTCCTGTGTACTTAGAAGAGAGAGAGAGAGCTTAGTGTAATTCAGTGTAATACATTATGCATTGTGCCTTATTGAAAAAGCATTTATGTGTCGAAAGAAACCAGAGGGAAAAATAATAAAGCTTATAACAGGAGACAGAGTGCTGAGCACAGTAGTTGCGATGCAGCAAATATATTCACATATTTGTCCAATTTTGAAAAAAGAATCTGTAATTGTTGCCTCAGCAACAATTTAGTATTTTATAAAACTTGGTTTGCTTCATGTCTGCTTTGGAAACAGGATGAAGCTATTGTTACTATAGCTAATAAAAGCACATCATAATAACAAATTATATTGATCCAAGTCACGATTTTTTCTTGCATTTATACAGAACTTAGCAAGACAACTTTCACTGTTTTCTTTGCAGTTCTTTTACCCAACATGTAATTCAAACTGATAACTGATTAAACATTAATTGATGTTTGAATTAGCACTGAGTGAAAACATTCAAACATAATTCTGTCTTGTTTCTTCAAATGTATTATTCAATTCCTACAAGTTTCTTCTTAAGAAATGGGAAAATTCAATGTCACTTTCAAGACACCCCTAACAACGAAGGAGCTACAAGAAGTTGTAATATTTTTTCCTTTCTTTGGGAAAAATATAGAAATATTTGATTTTCTAAATATGTACAATACTTAGACAAAATTTAGAATGAACTGGTTTCCTCTGGCTAATTTTATTACGCAATCACTGAATTTTGACTTAGAAAATGTTGATGCTAAATATCCCCCCCAAAAAAATCCTTTGAAAATATGTTTGTAGTGTATTCAGTTATGAGACAATGAGATTTTTTTCTCACCAACCCCCTTACGTCATTATTTATCTTCCTTGAGGAAATGTATTTGTTTCATGGATGAGAGAACAGATAATAAAGTGTAAATGATGTCTTCAAGCTAACATGAACACTCATGCAGATTTTTTTGGCAACCAATGAGAAATTGCCCTTTTTAATATTTTTTTTATTCTACAATTCCCTAGTGTTTTCCTAAATATAAATATACGCCTTATCTGGGTTTAGCTTTAAAATCAAACAAGGCTGATTAGGTGGTACTTACCTTATGAAATAATAATGGGAATTTCCTTTCAAAATAAAAACTCCCATCATAATCTCTTTTCGGTTACACATGATTAACAGATGATTCTTATTTGTGAAAAATATTATCGGGTCCCATGATCCTCTGTAGGACATAACACATGCAAATTATGTTTGAAAAGTGAAACTTTAATATCAGAGGGAGTGTTTTGTTACCTTTAAATCTTGTCCCACCCATTAGTATCAACACTTTCTCTCTCTGCTTAGAGGAAGGACTTGATTTAAGCAAGAGCAATTCTTTTCAACTGAAGTAGAAGGAAATGCTAGGGATTAATTTTAATTAATTTTAAATGTTCATACCACAAGTATGCATGCCACCCAAATCCCAAATTATGACCTTCAAGTTCCAAGAGCCTTTTTAAAGTTATCCTTTCTTTCAACCATACCAGGCACCAAGCATCATAGTAAAGTCTAAAGTCAGGTAATCCCATACCACCTCTCTCTAGCTTCTTTCTTCAGCTTGAATCTTATCCTTGGTTTTTTACCTTGCCATATAAATTTAGAAATAGATTTTCAACATTGTTTAAACCTACTATCCTTAACCAAAAATGGTATCATCTGAAAGAGGAAAACATTCTAGGTAGAACATTAATTTTAATGACAGAGATTCTACCCATCAAACAATTGCAGTTTACTCCATCCATCAATATCATACTTAGTCTTCTGCCAGATCTAAACATAATTATTTTGAAACAACATACTATTCATACTTGTCAATCAAACTCCCAAATATTTCTTTCAATCTTCAAACCAGTTTTATTACTCAAATTAATTTTTCTTTTTAGTCATGTTTTTAACTAACATTTTGGTCTTCTCTTTATTTATTTTAAAACCTGCCAATTTACCAAACTCTTTCAATTTTATCATCAGTTTTATATAAATAATCTATATCTGTTTTGGGATCTTACAACACCAACACCATATCATCAGCTAAAGCATGATGATTTTTTTGATATCTCACTTGGAAGCCTATTATGCTTACTTCTTGTCTAATGTTCCTCAGAAGGACTTCCAAAACTAAAATAAACAACATCCTTGACTCATCCCTTTCTGAATTTCACAAGGTTTAGAGAGTTTAAAATTATATGTGCCTTCTGTGGTACATAAATAAATTTTAGCCTTACAAGAAGTTCTGTCCCAAGTCCATGTTTATAATTTTTAATCATGAAATCCCATTCAAATTATTAAAGGTTTTTGTGCATCCAAAAATATTAAAGCTGCCTGTTTATCAATACATTGTTGAAAACATGACTCTCATGTTGTCTCTCATCTGTCTTTTAGGCAAAAAGCCGCACTGATCTTCAGTCTTTTAACATTTTCTTCAATCTATTGGCCAGAATTGATGTAAACATTTTATAATCATTATTAGGAAGTGAGATACCAATGTTTTTGTATATAGCAAAATTAGCATTATGTGCTAGTGTGTATGTTTAGTGGGTTGGTAGATAGATGCCATTATTTTATTTATATGTATAGTTAAACCAGCAAAGCAAGAAACGTGAACTCACTTTAACAAAGAGCATCAAAACGTTCAAGATCCTTCTATTTTGAGGAGGGAGAGCACTGTAAAATTTTTAGGAATGATATAAGAAGAACTGGTTTTGCATGTATAAATCAAGTACTTTCTGTATCACTTCATCCATAGTTTTTACTGGGTCCAATTTAAATAGGGAGTGAGTTGTAATCCATAGTAAACAAATCAGAAGGCAACATGTGATATAGGTATCTACCAGGATAATCTAAACCAGAAATTCACATACACATCCAGGTTTTTTCCCCCCAATTCGTACTTTCAGTGGCAGAATCTAATATAGGTATCTACAATGCACAGCCAAATTCTTGGAGAAGAAAAATGTTTGTAACTGAATGGGAAATGCAGAATGTAAACTTATATAAATGCTGAAATATATATCATTTTGCATGTTTGATGCCTTTGCTTTAAACAGTTTGTTGCAGGAATATAGTTGTGGCTTTTATATTAATTATAATTGCAGATCTAATTATTGAGTTGGGAAACTTTGTATGTTTCAGCAGCCATTAATACAAATTATTATTGTTCCAAAAAAGTTGTTGTGAATATAGCAAAAAAAGGCTTAATATTTACTATGATTTGCCTTAAGAGCCTTCTATAATTAAAATGAAGCCTTTGGGCAGGGAATAGTTTTCCTAGAACAAGGAAATGAATAAAGCTTATAATGTAGGCATTTGTAGATGGACTTGAAAAATTTCATTGTGTTTCCCAAATCCTTTTAATGTTCTTGCTTCCCAGTTCTTTGCAAAGAGATACCCAGTGCTATAACTATAACTTTCAAGATTTGACATTTTAGCACTTTTTTTTTAGTTTTTCCCATAGATGGCTGGTTAAACATAGTGATAATCAAATGAGTTTACCTTTAAATACTTACATGAAGCTTCATTTGATATAGAATAGAGTTTTCTGGATGCTTCTCAGTTATTGCTGGGAGCATGTTAAACCTGGGAGCATGTATTGTGAGCCCCACCTTAGATGCCTGTTAACTTATATGTGAAATTTAAAGTGCTGGTGTTAACCCTTTATAGCTTAGTGCCAGGGTAGCTACAGGCCTGCAGTTGCCACTGGCCCTCCTATTACAGTAATGGAAGCAGCTCACTGTTCTCCACTTTCATGAGGTCAGGGAGGCTGACACTCCGAAACAATGTTCGTCAGTGGCAATCCTGACCCTTTGGAATTGCCTCCTACTTGAGATTAGATATTCCCTCATCTTGGCTACCTTCTGGAGTTTACTGGAGATTGATTCTTCCAAGTAGCATTTAAATGATGACACCACTTTGATATTATATTCTTATAGTTATTTTTAACATAGTTTTTATTTGTTGTATGTGAGCCACTGCGAATCTGTTAGCTTGGAATAAGGTAATAAGATGACAAATAATTTGATGAAACATACATCTCAATATAGGCTCTTTTCATAGGAGCATCCCAAAATCATATTCAAGTTGCCAAGTCCTGGAGTTTGTCCAGTGATATCGCAATTCATAGTTTATCACTTTTACCAGTTTATGGATACCTCTGTCCATGACCTTTATTGAAATCCATATTTCTGAAATATTATTGAAAATAATATTTCATTTTCATATGTTAAGCAAATATACAATGCATTTTGCAAATATATAAAGTACAGTGGGGCAAAAAAGTATTTTTTTGCCTGTAATTGTCATCCTAGGTATATTTCAACTGTGAGAGACAAAATGTGAAAACAAATCCAGACCACCACATTGTCTGATTGGGAAAGAATCTATTTGCAAACTATGGTGGAAAATAAGTATTTGGTCACCTACAAACAAGCAAGATTTCTGGCTCTCA
>JANHZU010002737.1:74728-87708 GCA_032468055.1 Acrochordus granulatus | reverse complement strand
TTGACCACATCTAGCTTACCTTGATTCATGGATCTCACGTTCCAGGTTCCTATGCAATACTGTTTCTTACAGCATCGAAATTCCCTCTCACCTGCAGTCACATCCACAGCTGAGCATCCTTTCAGCTTTGGCCCTGCCATTTCACTCTTTCTCGAGCTACTTGTGATTCCTTCTGATCTAAGAGGCTTATCTTCTGGAGTCCTATCCTTTAGCCTTTTGTTACTATCTAAGCGGTTCTCTTGACAAGGATACTGGAGTGGGTTACCATTTCCTTCTCCAGTAGAGTCCTGTTGCCCATTTTTCACCAAATATCCAGGAACCCAAACCACATCTAGCACAGTCCTTGTTAACCTGGGAATGACCGAGCCAGTATGTATTTCTGTAGATTATGTCTCATATTTTTTATGGGAGGGAGACACTCTTTGTCTGGCTCCTCTCCTGATGAGATTTGTCCAGTATAGTTTAACTTCTGGCATAGGCCTCATCTTCGGAACACACAAGCCCCCCAATCACAACAAGGTGGTCCCTCACTGGGAGGAGATGAGGTTTATTGTTACCAAATTTAAAACTATATTTTGCAGCATCTTGTTTAGTTCGGCAAAAGAATAGATAACATTAAGAGATACAAGATTATTAAATTAAGGTTATAACTTGAGATTCGGTTTGCATGACTACTTGTGTTACAATAAGGTAAAAGCCAATGTGGATTTTAAAAATAATTTTCTCCGGCATGCCATGCTATTAATCTGGAATATATATAAACCCAGAATTTGTTCTAAGCTACCTTTGGGATTATTCTCACAAGAAGCTTTTCATAGAAAAGAGATGGTAGATCATTATAATTGGAATATGACCAAGATATCAGATTGAAAACTAGAGAAGAATTGATTTTACAAGGTTTCAAGTGTCCTTGGTTTTATATGTACAACTAACAGAAAGATTTAAATCTGATAAGGAGATCTATTAATTTTATGGTGATAAAATTACATTTGAAATTGAATTATGTTCGAATGTTGATCACCTTATAACAAAAAATTATAAGTTATTATCATTAGAAACCAAAGAGGAATTGATAAAAGACTGTATGGTAAAATGGGCAAAAAATTTCCAATGTAATATCCAACTTGAACAATTGGGAAATATGTGGTTAAAGGGTCTTACATTTGCAGTATGTTATAACCTTAAAGAAAATTTTTATAAGATGATATATCGAAGTTATATGACACCAGATAAGCTTGCCAAAATGTATAAAGGAATATTAAATACTTGCTGGAAATGTAAATGACAGGAAGAGACTTTTTATCACCTCAGGTGATCTTGTAAGAAAGTTCAGAAATTCTGGATGGACATATATTTTGAATTTAACTGTTAAAAAAATCTTTGAAACAGAATTTCAGATGAGACTGGAAATTTTTCCATTATGAATGATGGATACACGTTTACAAAAAGTGCATGGTATCTTACTCCTGTATGTGACAACAGACACAAGACTGCTCTTGGCCCAGTATTGGAAAAAACAGACACTACCTGTTGTAGAGGAGTGGCTAGTACAGCTCACAGAACTAGCAGGAATGGCTAAATTCACAACCATTATAAAGGAAAGGACATTGACAAAATTTAAAAAAGATTGGAAACCATGTATTGAGTATTTTCAGGAAATGGGAAAGAGTCATATTTAGACTTATGGTTTTGATGAAAAAGTATATTTATAAAACATTGGGAAAAGTAGAAGTTACATCACAAAAGTAAAACAAGGATTGTTATTAAGGGTTTTTTTTAATTCACCATTTGCAAAGAAAGTCAAAAGTCATTGTGTTGAATGTCTATGTAAAGTTTGCAATTTTTTTTCTTTCTCTGTTTTTTGTTTTGCATAATAACATAAAATAATTGAAAAAAGGATATAGCATGCTGATCAAAGACAGTTTAAACATGTATAAAAACTAGGGGAAAAAATCCCAAATAGAGAACAAACTGATTTACAATTGATTTAGAGAAAAAAACTAATCAAAAGGCAAATATGGGTACCTTCATGGTATGAAAACATGACAATCCTCAAAAGGAAACATAGCTTTTTTTTTACACAGTGGCAAATTGAGCCAAGGCTCTAACTGATATTCTATTCAATATTCTCTTTGGTATTTATACCAAAGAGATAAGGCACTATGACAACATATTGAATATTTTAAAGATGTGAACTTTGCAATTATTTGTCACTAACTGCACATACTACCACAGTAATAAACGTTCACTTCTTCAGGATGTTACATGAGAAGAACAGAAAAGAACATCAATTAATTGAAAGAAACTTGGAGCAATGTTACAATTGATTCAACTATGGTTCTTATTCCATTCCACATTGTCTAGAACTTGTTGCTAACATGTCCTACAGATATTCTCCAATGTCCTACATATATTTTCCAATGTCTTGTCAGTATATCCTATATAATATATATCCTATATATCCTATATAAATAGTTTTTTTAATGATCAAGCAAACTAATGAGTGCTTTTCATGTAAGTACTTCCCTAAATTTGTACTGTGTTAAAAGGCTGGTCATGTGCAATTGAATTCACATGAATTGAATTTCTGTTCTGCCACATACTGGGTAATTTAATGGGCCTTCTAGTTATCTGGCAAAAACTTAAAAACAACTAGCTATTGGGGGTCTATCTAAATATCTAAATGATAGCTAAGATAAATAGATATTTGAAGTAAAAATTGCAGTGTGGCTAAGAAACTAATCCAGTATATATCCTACTGCCTAATTAAAGATTTAGATTTCATGTACCATTACCTCTGATCAACGGTGTCTTATAAAGAGCAAAACCTTGTAAATTCTGGCTAGGTTTTTATATGTGATAGCAATAAAACAATAATGATTAGTGTAGAGTTCTATAATGGATCAAGCGAATGCTAAAATTAAATAACATTTGATCAATAATGTAAAACTAATAATTCAAAACTCTAAAGATGAGCAGAGTTATATTTTATTTAACTGTTTTTATAATAACTTGGCTAAGGAATAGTTTTAAGGCATGCTATGTTTCAGATTTTTCTAGCAACAAACATGTGCATATATACATATCACAGCATTATCCAGCTTATGAGATTTATTATGATACATGCATGATATGTATCTACATATATGTACGCAGAAGATTCATATTAATACATTTACCTAGTGCAGAGTAATTTGTTTAAGTCATTGTTACCTAATTATCTCATGATTCATCTGAGGTCGTATGAAAATTTGTCATTTTATTGTAATGTGAAATACGATCCAAGCTTCTATAATCTTCATTTGGTGTTTTGTGTGCTTCGGGTTGTGCTATGTGATTCTGCATAATCTTGTGAGAATTTTATATGAGAAGACATACTATAACTGTGAGCAATAAATATAATTAATGGATCATTTTTAATTACCAAGAGGCAAATTCAAGAATTTTTATTTTAGTAAAAAACTGCCATGGGTCTCCACGGGAATATTGCTTGATTATGCATAGCAACCCTGATTTGTAACAAAAATACTTCAGCAAGCTCCTGACAGTGTTTAATCAGTCAAATGCTTGTTCAAATCAATGGAAGCATAAAGAGTTTGAAGCAAGCAACCTTTTGCTACTAGACAGACGCTGTATCTGCTGTCTGCTCAAAAATTCAGTGCAGACCTCAGTGATGTTTCATCATCTTGTCATGACCACTTTAACCACCTCAGTTAAAACAAGATTGGAACAACACTCTCTCCATATAGAAGCTTATCACAATATGGATTTAATCACCGGCAAGATAAAATCTTGCAGTGCCTTGATATTTAATGGTTTTCTTCTTCCATGAGTTGGAAACCAAAAGTGTTTTTCATCATTAGCTTATGCAGAGTGGAAACCTGCGTTTTACTCCTGGGAGCATGTTTCTTTGAAAAACAAAATCAGCAATTAAAGATTGGGAGGACAAGACAATCATCAGGGGACATAATTATCTTCCCAGTTTTCCCATGAGAAGATATTAATGGAAGCTTATTAAACATTTAATACAATTTTATCTCTCTCTCACACACACACCAAATCTGCAGAACACTGTTTAGCTATGCTTTGGTGGTTTAATAGTGCTATCATGGCAAGATCTCTGGAGGCCGCAAAAAGAAGACTTGGGAGTGCAGGAGCAAAGTTTGTCTACCCTTGATTTAATAGGACAGTTGGTAAGCAGTAATCTTTTGTCCCTAGTCATGGCAGATAATGAATCTTTCCCTTCCAGCAAAACTACTAAGACTTAACTCTTGTCTGACAGAACTAAATGCAGAACAATCAGTTGGCTTGTTCTACAACAATAAGGAAGGTATTGTAAGTGTTGAGGCTTTAAAAAAAAGCCTCAACATTTGACAGCCCGAATTGAATCAGCTCAATCTGGTGATCAACTTCAACCCTTTGAACTGGATTGAATCAGAGATCCGAACTGACCTAAGCTGTTCACCTAAATGCTTATAAAGTATGGGGGTGGGGGAAAGCAACTTGTATTGCTTAACTTGTATTAAATGTATTTAATACATTGTTAATATCAGGCCGGCAGTTCTCAATGACAAAATGGTTCAGTTGAACAGCTCAATGTTTAGGTATTTATTTGGGGGGGAGCAGAGTGAGGTGGTGATGGATGGAGATGCACTTGAGAGCAGATTGCCTTTGGATGCATCCAACTTCTTTACTTCCAATTAAACTTTTTTGCTAAACAATAAATAAATGAAAATCCTGAATTTTTTTGGCTGTTCTGATGACATTGCAACACTAAATTATTATTTTTTTATTTCAAGACAGTGTACAAATGCTCCCTTAGCTTGTTTCTCCCAGAACCCTCTGACATAGGTGGTGCTGATATAGAATAAGTGGCCCAAAATTTCATGTCTAAAGAGGAACATGCCTAAGGACTCACAGTCCAACACCTTAACCACTACACATAACTGGCTGTCTTGTGATTAGTCACTTATGCCTGATTCTGTGATTAAGCCTTATTTAGTAAAATCACACATTATCCAATTCAATATGCTTATCTATTAGTTGCATGGCTGTAAAATATGTGCACTTCTATGGAAATTTCATTTAATACTGGTTAAACTTGCAAATAAATATTAATATATTGGGAGATTGATTGCATTTATAAAAAAAACATGCTTGCCAAAATCTTGATAGATTTTCAAAGAGCTAAATTCACGGAGTCGTTTTAGAAAAAAATAATTAAAAAAAATGCTTTCGTGACTCAAAACATACTAGATGACTGTATATTATTGAATTTATTATTACTGTATTTTTACAGTCATAATATTTTTATTATTCAACCCGAAATACAATTTTATGTTGTTTTTTTATTGCAGATGCAGAAGCATAGGTGTCCCCTTAGCATAGCTAGAGTTATCCTCACCGAATGATTCCATGATTATATTCACATGTCAGGCTAGTGTCAAATGTTACCTAAACTGAGTATTGAGATATCTCTTTTGAAATGGTTTAATGGCTGCTAATTACACAGTATATCAACAGGAATCAACTTATGTGTACAATAGCTGCTGTGGTATTCCTCTTTTATGTTCCAGAAGATATGGATTTCACTAGAAATATATGTGTATATATGCATGGGCCATCAAGTCTTAAACCTTCTTCATTGCATTGAGATCGTCAAGGGTATGATCGCTGCCAATCCCACCGCCGCATTAACATTCCACTGGAAACCTCCAATGACAGCAGATAAGCTGCTATTCTGGACATGCTTTTCCTCTTGTAGAATTAACTTGGAAGGAGAGGGATGATTGATTAAATGGCACCATGGCATAATAGCTTAAAGTACACTTGTCATATTCAATGCAAATTCTGAAAACAACAAATAGATACTTGTCAACACTTGTCATTTCTCTGCCACCACATGATGACAAAATGCAAGGTATTTTAGATTTCTCCTGTCAACAGGATGTAATTAACTGTGGGTATACTTATGTGGAATTTTGACTGAGGAGATCAGCCGCACTACTTGTTTAGAAAGATTTTTTTCCCCTTTGCCTGGGGCATTGTCATCAATTATTTCAGGGAGTTTGAAATAATATAACCCTTATCCTCCCATGCTCCAAAAGAGCAACTTTAGAAAAGCTAACCAGTTAGAATGATGTCATAATATAAACATTCAGTAAGAGTCCGTAAGTCTTCTAAAGTTCTCCCACTTACCTCACCAAGTCTACTCCAACTGAATCAGAACAGCCTGGGGTAAACTAACTTGTTTTTAAAATGCTGCTTCTCCTACTCACAAAAAAAAAAAAAGAGGGTGGGGAATAGAAAGAAGTCTGAAAGAAGGAAAATGCCTTCCTGTTTTTATTAACAGAACAAAACACAAGGGCAGATTAAGTTCAGTGATTAGTAGTAGATCTAGAGACCTAGGCTTTCTGAGCCATGCCTAGATTATAACCCTCAAAATACAACTGGAACCAACAATTACTGTTAGAAATTATACTTACTTTATGCTAAATACCTGCTCTCAGAGAGGAAAAAAATATGAGTAAGAAAACTTAGGAAAAAGAAAAATTGAGATGATTGGTTTCAGATAATAAATTGAAATAAAGAGTCAATAGTTGGATTCATTAAAATGGAGATTAATATTGCTGTGAAAGGCAAGGCAAGGCTTTGAAAACATTAAAAAAATAAATGAAAACTCAGAAGCAATGGAACAGCATTCGTATTAATCCTATAAGTCTGATTTGATTGAGTTGCTATAAAGTTCCTACTCCATATGACCTGGAGCAGAAAAATGTCATCTTTTCCTCCCTGGAAAAAGTTGAAGAGAAAGAAGTCTCCCTACAAACTTCTCTTGCAATTTAACTCTCCTTTACTAGAGGTAGACAGACTCAATCTACCAGTCAATTCCAATTACAGACCTACACTTCTAGAGATGCTGTTAAGCTCTGTTTTATAAAATAGACTGGATTCCAACTATTTGCAAAAATTACTTAATAACTCTCACTGATATAATACATTCATTTGCTCACTGGAGAAAAATGTAGACAGAATTATTGGAACAAATAGTCTAATTTTATATTTTGGCAAACATTATTTTGAAAGGCAATCTGTATGAACTGTAAAAATGAAGAGTCTAGAGTGTATTTTGTTGTTAAGTTAGCAGTAAATAATGGCAGAGCCTTTTAAGAAGCTCTCCTCTACTTTATGGAAATCCTTTCCAAGGTCATCTTTGTGATGATGTTCAAAAGGCTCTGACAATTCAAGTGATACAAATGTATTTCAACTAATGCATTTGCTAAACTCCATCTTTTTGGTTATAAACTTTACGGTGAAAGAAGAGATGGAAGAAAAGTTACTGTTTCTGGATGTACTTGTCAGCAAATGAGTGGGAGGCATTCTGGAAACCTCAATATATCGGAAGGTGACTAACAAATAAAAACAAATCCTTAGCTTTAATAGCAATCACCCAATGTCCCATAAGGAAAGCTACATAAGGGCACTGTATGGTAGGATGAGGACCCACTACAGCACCTATGAGGTGAAGGCATTGGATATCTGGTACTTATGAGATCAATTTAGGTGAAATGGGCATTTGCAAGCCTTTCTTACAAGGTGTCTGAAAGGCATCCCGCCAGAGGTGAGAGGAAGGAGAAGAGAAAACCTACAGTATGGCATACCCTTCCTATATACGAAACATCTCAGAAGCCAAAGAACACATATTTTGGGATTTATAAATTGGCATTGCTCACTGTCGAGAGAAAACTATACAAGATTATGCAATGTAAAAATCTCCTGGCGATGGGGGAGTCAGCCAGTGTAATCTATCAGATTCCATGCACTGATTGTTCTCACAATTATACTGGCTATACCAGAAGAAGACTGAGCAACAAAGCTGCATGAACATGAATGGGTGATTAAGTGGGGAGATCTCTTTTCACAAGTGGCTTCACACAGCCACCACCACTTAATTTTGCAGCCATGACAATCATTGATAGGGAGCAAAATGGCCAGGGAGGTAATCAAGGCTTGGGAATCAAGCCCCCTGTTGGTCAATAGGTGCACAGAACCACTGCCTGCCTACCAGATACTCCACAGCTGAATATGGGTTGGCAGTGGAGACAGATGATTAATATCAATGTGACATGGAGGTATTTGGCCATAAGGGGATATGGTGGGAGATTGCAACATAATGTTTAATTATAGGCTTTGTGAGGGTATTGTTTTATTCTCTGATGATTAGCAAGAGTCCAAAAGCTCAGATTAATAAAGTATAAATCTTAGTGATCAACTCTGTTTGGTTGATACAGCATTATCCTGGGACACATGTTTTTACATTTATACAGGATGTATTTTATTGATCATGTTGTAGATTTATTAATTTGTTGCTGTGGGTCTACATTTAAAAAAAACCTCTGGATTGAATATTATTTTATAATAATAAAATAGAATGGTACTTGGCTTAGAATGGTACATTCTTTCAAAAAAAATCTACTTCCATAGAAGTGAGCAAAGCAAGAACTTGCAATTAAATATTTAAGGAAAATCCCTTAACATAGGCAAGCTTTATTTGTGTCTTAAATTATCTAAAGGGAGTTCAGTTTGTCAATCACATGTAACATCTCAGCTCATTAGATCTTTGTAGATACTGGGCCTTCTTTGGATTTTAAATGATTTAGATTTGTAAAAATTATACCTAGCAATTGAATTACCTCAGGTGCAATAGCTAGAACTTGTGATACCTGCAAAAATTGTGTGATCCTAACAAGCATATGTTGCAAAGAAATGTTTTATTCATCTTCTGTATCATCTATCTTAAATTTTGATGTAGCATAAAACAAAACAAAATGTGTCCCTAAACATTTCTTAAGGGTTTGGCCAAAAAGATTTTGCTCTCTAAAGCAAAGAACAACATGATACAATTCTCCTCCATCCCATAACCAGATTGATATGTACAGTACCTCTTAAATCAGCAATTTTCCCCACTGCAACTGATGGCAAGTAGTTAGAAGAACTCTTTGGGCAAAGGTTGTGCAACACATGAATCTGTAATTCAATATATCATTTTTAGGTCCTTTTAATCAAGTGACTTCCTGGTTTTACCAAATGTTAAGTTCAGTCTAATTTTTAAACTAAGACTACGCAGATATGGATAGATAACTTAGGCTTTGTGTATTTGTGATCTATGTAGTGATTTATTTATTTGTAAAACTTATCTAACTACTTCAGACCCTCTGGATTCTAGGGAAAGTAGCAGTCATTAAGTGTTAGAAATGAAAATCAAGAAAATATTGTTAAAATGATACACTTATGCAGAATATAGTTTAGCGAATAGCTGGACAAGAATGAGGAAAAGCTAGATGAAAGATTATAAAAAGATAAAGCAGAAAACAGCAACATCAAAGGAAGAAAAGGTCTTTTGCTGTTGAGACAGGATTCAACGGGAAGTTAACTAGTTTATTAGTTTAACCAGCATGAAACAATGGAGGAAATTAGCAATCCTTGGACACTCTAAGTTCGTTGCAGGACTCTCAAACTATTACTTGGGTAAAGGCCGAGCTATCAAGCATTTTTCAGTCAACCTTCATGGTGAACAGGTGCTAAAAGTATAGGTTTCTATTGAATTCACAGAGAAATGGACTGAAATAAATTAACAAGGTCTGTCTTTTTGAGGGGGTATGTGTGTAAAGTTTATAGGGATTTATTTGATTAAAATAAAGTTTTAGTAAGATCATTCTATCGAACCAGAATTATGAATCAATACTGAGTGCTGCTTCAAAGCAGCAAATCAAATTGGGTGGTTTGAAAATACTTTGAAAATTACTTAAAGAACACAGAATATTAAAAGCAAGACACAATTCTGACTCAACCAAATCTGATTTATGATGAAGGGATTTTTTGCAGGAAAGGCAAAACTTGCCAACCAGCTTGCTCTTTCATCACTTACGTAACCTAATGATCAGAGGAACAATGCTATTATCATCTCATAAGGACAAATCAGTGGTCATTTTTCCAAATTTCAAATACCCAGTTAAAATCCAATCAGTAATAGCCACTACCACTTGGATTATTCTTGGATATGAATAATTATACTACCAAAATTTTTTAATCAAGACATGGAGTATGTGTATGACCCTAAAGTAAACTTTGAGCACAGATTCTTTAACACACACATACACAAAAAACCCTCTAAATCACTGTTTAGTTCTATTTACCCATGTTCTATTTACCCATACAATATTCAACAAGTGATTCTTTCTTTCTAATTTCAAAAACACACAGCCAGAAGCACCCAACTAATTTATTTAGACATCCTTTAAAAATACTCATTTTTTTCAGGAAATTATATAATTAACCTGCTTACAAAGGCCAATATAACAACTACACCCAAAGCATAATAATACAGACTTGTATTTGACTTGTAGCCGTTGAAGAACCTGTAGCCGGTGAAGAACTCATAATTTTTGACTTGTTGCCAATGAAGAACTCACGATTTTAACATAAGTGTGAGTAGTGTCTGTCATCTACCATCAGGCTGCTGTCTTTTCCACCAATTCCAGTTTCCTAGGAATCTTTAAAAGTAGCACCACATATAACATATTGTCGTAAATTATAAGGGAGGAGGCACAGGCATTAGTCACTGTTGCCAGAGCCTCTTTCTCTAGGAAAAACTGCAAATGTAACACCAGTCATAGAAAACCAGATTCTAAAAATAAAAGATCGACTTCTTCAGGGGGAATGCTATCACAAACAGCAGCTTTGTCCTGCTAGGATTCAACTTCAGCTTCTTTCTTTCTGTCCAGAATCTTTCAGCCTTCAAATTCTGGATCAAGACTTCCATCACATAATCTGATTGGATCAGGATGGAGGTGTATATCTAGTTATCACTGGGATGCTGGTGACACATCGCCTTAGTCTGATGGAAGATTATTCCCAGTGGTGTCATGTAAATGCTAAAAAATAGGAGAAAGATAGAAGAACTTTGAGGTTCGCACAGCATGCTGAGCTGATCCCCTCTTTCTCCCCCAGTGCCAAGAACTGTCACTGCCCGCTCATGAAAGAGCACCCCACTCAGAAAAACACCATTCATTTATTAAATAAAACATATTCAGCATTAAATAACATAGTAGTATGAAATCTATATTTTTCTGTGTCTCTAAAAATAACAACGAATGAAAATCAATGGGATGTTCTGTGTGCATTCTGGTTTCTTCCTCTGTTTTGTTTCTTCTTTTAGGAGATAACTGTTTTGTCACTCACAACATTTCATTTAGTGGACACATCCTTAATTTTTCATATGTTCTAAATCTTATGTGGACTAGAAATAGGGTCATGAAGACTTGCAGAAGAATTGTCAAAGAACATAATGCTTTGAAATGAGGGCTATAACAACTGACGTGAACACAGAGACATGATTTTTTTTAAACTTAAATTTCAGTTGCTACTGTCCCTTATATCTCTTACTGTGAAGAAAATGCATCTGCAGTAGCAGAGGGAGAAGATTTGGCCAACTCAGAGCTTTCCCAGGAAAAGAACCAGATCAAGAGACTGTGTAATCCTAAACTGGATAGGGGAGGGGGGAAGAAGTTCAGGAGAAGTTACCCGGAAATCTTTCAGGATATATCTACTAGCTTTGAAAGTTATAGCTTTAATTTGGCAAGATTCTATTAGATATAAGCAAATAAAGAATTGGACTTGATTGGATCTCACTGTCTTGTCTCTGAGCTCAGGCGTGACACTTACTTCCACGATGGATCTACTTCAGGTTCATTTTTCCATGTTCATTTAACATTTAAGACATGCTTTGTATACGCTCAAGAAACTTGAGGATGTTGGGAGTGGTAATTCTTTGCTTGACCTAGCAAAATGTTCCCTTTGAAAAAGCTTATGGCTGCAATAAAAAATTTTTATCTCCATTTTAAAAGCTCATGACAGCTAATGGAGAAAAAATGTAGAAATAACCCAGTAAATCCCTATTTTATATAGACAGAATGAAGGAGATGCTAGGAGTTCAATACAACAATCTGCTTTATAGCTCAAAAACGATCCTTACTTTTTCTCCCCACTATCAAACCAAGCATTAATGCGTTGTGACATTTTATGTGCTCCAAGTGACTCGCGTTGCCAAATCAGTGCTTGTGTCAGACACCAGCAGCTCTCAAACAAATAGTAAAACAGCAATTCACCTGGAGGAATTCTTCCTCTGACAATAGTCTTTCTCCCATGACATGTTGGGAAAGATCACAGTTTCGAGTGTTTCTTACAAATAGAATGAAACAAGTGATCATAGTCGCAAGTCAGACTTATCTGTCAAAATAGCAAATATGGAATTTGACATCAAGATCTGGATTTAAAAGAATGCTGCCTTATTATTTTTTCCTCTTATGGGTGAATTGCCTATCCTGAAATGAAGCCTGAGAACAATGCTACTTTGTTACTTTTTTCCTGTACAATTCGATCCTTAAATAAGAAGCCAATCAATCATTTCTCTTTATTGCATAATTTGTCTGTACTTAAAATGTTTTCCCTACAGTAAACAAAACTTGATTTGCTTTAAATTGGGTACTTCCATCCTACTTTGTGAAAAAGGAACAAAGTGTAGGCATAGTTCTTTATAGATCATATCATTACCTAATAGTAATGACAAATAAAGGGAGTTGGCCTAGCGATTAAGATGCTGGACTTGTTGGCCAGAAGTTGACAGCCTGAGTTTGAGACCTAGGTGCCGCATAACAGGCTGAGCTCCCATTATTCACCCTAGCAGTTCAAAAACATGGAAAATGCAAGTAGATAAAGAAGTACCACCTACATTGGAGAGAAGGTAATAGTGTCCATGTGCCTCAATGTATGTCATTCCAGCCACATGACCACGGAAGTGTCTTCAGACCATGCTGGCTCTTCGGCTATGAAACAGAGATGAGCATCACCCCTAGAGTCGGTCATACCGTTACTTTTTTTTAATACCAAGTTGCCTAATCTTCCCATTTGTCTCTATTAGT